>PVLD010000897.1:221525-236429 GCA_004027595.1 Dinomys branickii | reverse complement strand
AATTTCATCGTAATGGAATAAGCACCACTGCTGAGAAGAGGCAGAATGACGAAGCTGGGCTGACACAGACATGTGACTCAAGAAAATACACAAACCTCTTGGAAGCAGTCGTTGGAAAGTGTATCAGCAAGTGCCGACAACTCTCCCGTCTTTTCCATTCCTCCCGTCCTTAACTTGGAGATCTTCAACGTTTGGTTTCAATTACAGTGACTCACCGCATTTCTTTAGAATGGGACAGGGGTTTGCATGCACATTGTTTTTATTTTGAAGCACCTTATTTGTATTACAAAAGCACATCAACAGCATTTCAATTCTTTTAAAGAAAATAACATAGCAGAACTTGTCAAATATTTTCTGAAGACTTGAACCTGAAACTTTCCACTGGACAAAATAATCAGTCAGAAATCGACTGCTGGATAATGATGAATTCTGTACATATATATACATATACATATACATATACATATACATATACATATATAATCTGTTTTCCTTTCATTTGCATGCTTCCATTAAAATTAAATAGCATTTGCCAGAAGACCCTGCAGCTTGCCTGATCCAATATAATTAGACACTAGAAGAACTAAAACAAGAAATGAAGAGAATTACATTTAGCTTCTCTTTATTGCCTTTAGCGGTATCCCATTATATAAGTGATGGAATAGCAGCTCTTATTTGATTCTCTGAAGCATATATATGCTTGTATATACATGCATATATGAATATCGTATAGATATCTCTGCTGTTGCAGACACAGCTTCCTGTTTTAAGGCTTCGTTGTCTCTTTTGAGTCAGTAAGTGCCGTATTTGGACAGAAAACATCAGTCTACCTATCTCATCTTCACCGACGCTCTGAAGCCAGGTGTGGAAAGTACATTTCTGGGTCAACAATGCCCAAAGGAGATTGTGGAAAGCAGTTGGCACATCTGAACCTGCAATGCCAGGCAGTAATTGTGAATAGACACTTTTGTATGCAAAACTACACAACTTGCATTAGTTATGAACATTTTGATATGTAGATAACTTCATTAATTATCTTTGTAAACCAGTACATAGTTCACCATGAGAAACTAAAATCTGTTTTTGTAATAGTAATAAATTTCCAAGTGCAGCAAGTGGCTTCATACAAAGATATCTGTAAGAAGTATGAGAGGGAAGTAGATTTAAAATTACAGAAATGGTGGTCAGTAGGGTGTAAACACAGCCTTCAATTTAACTCTTGTTCCCATAAAAATACTGGAAATGTGAACTACCTATTCTTGAGTAAAAGAGAATAGCCTGTGAGCTATAAACCCTTTGAATTTAGATAAACAGATTAATCCTGAAAACACAATGAACATGCAAAACATTTCTACAGAGAGCATCATGCTCCACATTTTGAGTGGTCGAAACATTCACTGCCTTCCAAGAGAAGTAAATCAAAGTATTTCTAAAGCATGTGATTGTCTAGCTGAAAACATAGGTGTCTGGACTTATCCACAAACATACATCAAAATCCAAGGACAAAATTAAAGACATCTACTGCTGAAAAGGGTGTGTGTTTTTAATTCTCAAGTGAAACCAGTGGAGTTAATTGCTTGTGTGATACACTTAATGCATAATTCATCACACAAGATCTAAACGTCAATCAAATTTAATACATAAAAGTCCCACACTGTTTTAAGTCCAGAATAGTAAATTGTCATAATTTTAAAATGTCATAAATTCTGAATATATTTTCAAACAAAACATTTAATATGATTAGATCGATATTACCCCATAAAGGTACTTATATGCAAATAAATGTATTACATTTATTCTCATTTTCTTTTTGAAATAATTTTTAAAAGCAAGAGCAGCATAATTCAAAGAGCTGAATAACCTTTCGAAGTGCTGATACCTTGGACAATAGTTATTTTATTTTACAAGCTTCTGGAAGGTTTCCTTTTTAATTAACTTTCATTCACAAAATATATACATTACCTTAAACACAATTGTGTAAACATAAATACCAAAAGACCTAATTTTTGTGATTGAATTCATGTTGTAATCTTTTCATACTATATTCATTAATTTATATTGTGTCTACAATCTGTTTAATCTTATATTATGAAACTAAAAAAGAATTTATGCCACTTGAAAATTATAGGACTTTGGTAATTTTATTTTCCTTTTTAAAATATTCCTAATGGGAAATTAAATACTTCGCGTTTTTGAATTTTTGAAGTTTAAAGCAATCTTTTCTTCTTATTATTTGTAGTACTGGGGATTGAACCCAAAGACTTCGGCATGAGCAATGTCCCCTTCCCTTATTTGCTTACCATTGTTTCTTTTTTAGTTTTGAAGAGTGTCTTGCTAAATCAACAAGTTGCCCAGGCAGTACTTAAACTTGCCATCCTGCCTTTGAGGGCTGGGATATCAGGTGTGCACTACTATGGAGAACTCACAATGAATTTTGAATAACCTGTTTTTTTCTGAAAGGCTATGAAGCCCATCACGTAAGTCAGATAAATTGAGTGTTATTAATAAATGTGTGCATCTCCATGAAAATAGTGAATTACGAAAAAAGTCATAAATGAATATTTGTTATTTTATGCAATAGATAGAAGTAAACCATTTGATAAACAATTTGTTTTAAACTGCCCTGCTTCGTGTTCTAGCTTAGTCTCATAAGTAGAGTGAACACAAAGAATTTTGAATATAATGGTACACTTGTCTTGAAAACATATTACATTTAATTGTGTTTTAGTAATAAATATTAAATAGCTAATTCATTTAGTACATATCATTTCTTCATTACACATTAGACAATGTTACAGGATCTGGAATGAGCTCAGTACAGAAAATACTGAAAAATATTTTTGACCTTCAGCTAATACTCTAGTGTGTACATTTCAATAGGCAGGCAGGAAGTAGATGTCAACTTCTTTGTATGTTGTAAGTATTTTGATGCTGTGGACAATTCCACTTCCTTCACATAGCCTTTTCTTTTTTTCACTTCCTTCCCAAACTCCTTCCTTTTTTTTCTAACAACTTGTCCTAACTCTCCCTTGGTAGCTCTTCTCTCAGTGCTTCAAATCTTGATTTGCCAAAATTATATGCTTTAGTTCCCTCATGATTTTACCCTGTTAATTTGAATATCACCATTCATTCAGGACTTTATCCACCATCTCTGTACTCTTGATAACCAGTTCTAATCTCTGATCTAATTTATGCCTTTAAGTCCCAGATTTTTATTTTAACTGCTTCTTTAGGATATTCCCCTCAGTATTTCAAAGGAAAGTTCAAGGAAACATCTTATGAAGAAAATGCAATAATTTAATTTGTTTAGAACAAAATCAATAGCATACTGAATACCAAATAATGTAGTTTCAAATGAAAATGAAAATATTTAGACGTAGATATACATTTATAGATATAGATATACAGATAGCTGATCTTGTAATCTTTGCCAGGTTGAAACATTCAAATCAATTACAAAACTTCAGATTATACCAATATCAGAAAGGTAAAGGTGAATGTCAAATAACATTATAAGCAAAAACTAACAATAAAGTTTTATGTGCTCATAAATTTTTAAGTGTTCTTTTAAACATCAAAATCATGAAAAAATCAAACTTTTCTATATTTAAAATTACAAACCTGATGCCATAAAATTTATCTTAGCATTAACTTAAAATATTAACACAGCATCACTAAAGAATGCATCGGTAAAAAAAAGGGGAAAGGTTTATATGATCTGAAGAGAAACCAGAATATAAAAGAATGCATTGGTGAAATGAAAAAAGTTTAAACACTATTGATCATGCAGTGATGAACAATACCTGTAGATCAGTGTGTGTAAGCACATGCCATCTTACAAAATGGGAGCTGCAGCTTCCAGGAGTTAACTCGGAGAGCGGAGACTGCAGGAGCACTTGGAAAACTCAACTGTGGGAAGGAAAGCGAGCATGGAGAATAATGGTCTGTTTTGGAGACTAGTCCCCTCACCAGGCCTCATTGACACTGGACTCTCCAGCTGACTGAGCTCCTCACATGGTGAAGAGCTCTGAAATGCAGGCAGCAGCATGAATGCATCAGTGTTGTAGTGAAAATGTGTGGGAAAGAGCGAGAAAGAGGAGTCGTCTATGTGTAAGCCAAAAAAAATGTGTCCTTGGCAGACTGAGCACTCTCAGTATTTGACCATTGCTTATGTATCCTAAGATCTTAAATTTCACAAGCAGCAGTAGACAGCATCCCTATCCATGATGTCAGTGTTATCAAAGCGGAGTTTGAACAGAGTGTGTTCTCACAGCAGTCAGCACCCACCAACAGCTTCCAGTTAGGCAGTGCCATGGCAAAGAATGTACGGAGGGCAAAAATTTTGATGTCATAACATTTAAAAATAAACAACTTTAACAAATTCCTAGAAAAAGTCCACAAAACTGCTTACAAAGAAATAAATGATAGGCATAGTCTCTACCTATGAAAGAATGTAACTAGTTAAAGTTTTCCTACAAAAATACAGAATACAGTAAAATACAATAAATTTTGTGCTAGACAAATAAGGAACAACATGCAACACTTAATTTATGGACTTAGCATAACACTGGTATAAAAACAGATTAAGACAGTATGAAAGGGAAACTTTCAGAACCACCTTAAACTTCTATTTATATACAAAAATTAAAAAATCTGCAAACAAAATACTGCATATGAAGAATTTATGAGTAACTCAGAATTTCACAGTTGATTTATCACCAAAGAGTTTACAAAAGTTACTCTCCACATTGAAAGATTAAAGGAGGAAAATCTAAGTGATCATTTGGATAAATGCAAGGAGAAAATATGAAAGTCTGTAATCCTTCAGATAAAACCCCATCGCATAAGGCAGAAAAGAAAACTCTCAAAATTTGATAAAATAATTTAACCCCAAATTACAGTGAAATATATTGAAATCTTGTAATTGTTTTAAACTCCATATTGCATGGCAAATTCAGAGTATGCCTACCATGAACAATTTTATTTCTTCTTTTGTGGAATAAAATCAGTGTAAAAGGGAAGGATAGAGGAATAATATCTATGCATTTAAAAGAAGAAACAAATATTTCACAATAATCATGTACACTAAGTAGAAAACTGGAACGACTCAAGGTACAATCAGGAAATCATAAAGGAATAAAGGATTTGGTGCCAATAGGGAGCTTACAACATTACAAGAAGAACGGGAGAAATAAAGGCTATGTGATAAGCAGCACTCTGGAGAGACTCAGAAAGACAGGAAAAGAAACAAGAGAAGAGAGGGAGCCACTGTGACTGGAGGAGACGAGCATGTCCACACCAGCGTCATGTAGAACTGTTAGCTACTGGCCTCTAAAATCTGCACTTTTCTGTATCCATGTATCTCTGTCTCAGCGAAGATGAAACTGCCAGTGAGGCCAGCATTGACTTCCGGTTATCAGCAGATGTGGCGATGTTGGCCAGAGGTCTGCATGACATGGCTATGTAGAGGTGAGGGACTTTTGGAGCCACATGCCCAAAGCCTCTGGAATGCATGGCTGGAGGTTAAAAGACAGCTTGCAGGACCATAAGCCCAAGTAGGAGCCAACACACTGCCTTAAGGAATGACCGCTTTGGCCTTCATTCTCTGCATCCTTCGATTTATCACTTAGACTGGACCCAAGGCCAGTCATTTGACAGGCTGCCCTGCCCTTCCTTTGTCCCCTACCTGAGTTCCTGCCCAGACATTCTTCTTTTTTCTTTGATCTTTGCTACCTGGTTCTACCAATAAAAGGCCACAGAGGCTTCAGTCTGGGGCTGTTGTTTCAGACTTTCTCACACTGAGGGGTATCGGCTAACAGCATCTCCTCTGGGCCCATCTGAGTATGAACTGTACATCGACTCCTAGTAATTTGAGTCATCTTTCATCCTTTTGTGCCTTGCCAGGGTCTCCAGTCGAGACCATCAGTACTAGAGTCAGCTGACCAAAGCCGTGCTGCTGTGAAAGCCACAGACTCAGTGGCTTCTACCTCCCTCCTTCCTTCTCTAAACACCTGAAAGTGTTGAGTTCTGACAGAACATAATTGTGATCCAGTTAAGAAGATATTTTGGTAAATGTAGTTTTTGAGCTTCTTCTATCTCTAGGTCTAGAGGGACAGAAAAGTGAGTGTAGTTCTTGGAACTAAAAGAAAATATATGGAATTAACAGATAAAAACAAGTCTTATCAATACAATATTTGGACTTAAACATCACTGTACAAAAATAAATTGAAGTTTTATATTTAGGTTCCATTTAAGCATTAAAATAGCCCTTGTATAATATTAATTAAAGTAGGATTATTATTGACAGCTTAGGTAGAAATATTATAGACAGACAGGGCTAGGTTGTCAAGAGAGTAAATACAGAAGATGAAAACACATTACACCTGAGGCTGGAGGTGCATCTATTGGGGGCCAGCCTTCAAGATGAAGACAAATGACCAGATCTCCATGCTTCTCCAAGGTCTAAGAAAAGTGGTAACAGCAGGTCCAGTACTTTATGGATAGACATTAGTCACCTCTGTGGATGACCAAGAACCCCAGACCTATCCCTTCTGGAAAAGTTTTTGGTTCTTTCCATGTACATTTGATACATGACTTGCCTCCCCATTAGACGAATATTATCTAAGTGGCTATTCTTGTAATCTTATTGGTTAATCATAATTTTGACCCATATTGTACTCTCCTTGTCATCTTGCTCTATGAAACTTCTGTAAAGTGGGTCATTGGTGATGCATTTGGGCCCCCTTTTGTCTCTCAAATACAGATACAGCACCTTTTGAGCTGTATCTCACCTTATCAGTAAATATTTCCTACTCTTAACCTCCAGTGTTCCTTGGAATTCATTCTTTGATTTTGGGGAACATGAACTTGGCGTATATGACATCTAACAGACTGGGAGCTAGAATGTTTTCCCTATATCAGTTGGAGGTCTGATATCATTCCTATATAAGGACTACTGGACTATCATAAGACAATTAAAATATCTAGTAAAATTATAAAACTTAACTATAATATATCAAAGTTACCCAAATTAATTGGGAATCATGACAAGATCAGACTCAACAATTCCATGTCACCCTGATATGTAGAATCAATCATCTTCGGTAATCACTATAACATGTTTAATTGTTATTGTTTTTAATTGCAACTAAAAACTCTAAACTTTAAACAGAAGATCTAGGTCCAAGATGAACCTGGAAAAAATTGTGAAATTATTTCACTATATGTAGAGATTGGGTGCATACATACATCAACTATGACTAGGGAATGAATGAATAAGGGAAGAACATTAAAGTATCTAGAATAACATCAACAGGCTAAATTGATAGGAAACTATCAGTTGATATGGAAAAACTATGGGCTGTTAAAAGTGATTCTTATAAAATTATCATTTTAAAAATTAAGCGGAATTTTTGTCTTATATCTTAAAAAATATCTCTAGGAAGATTAAAAATATAAATATAAAAATCAAAATTTAGAACATTTTAAAGGAAATATAAAACAGGGAAATATGACATTTGTGCCTCAAACATCCACATAAAGACAACATACAAATTCAAAGAAAGGATTGTCACAATGAACTGAAAAAATATTTTCACCCGGAGTCTACAAAAAGTTTATCACATTAAATATAAATTGTTACTTCAGTAGAAAATCCAAAATAAAATCGCCATTTCACAGAGAAGTACAATATATGTCCAATAAACATATAAAAGACAGTCAGCCTGGGAGGGAGGCAAGCCACAGAGCAAGTTCACATGGGAAGAAGAAGGAACTTTTCAAGAAGGAAGAGCCCGGGGGTCTTGGTCATCCACTGAGGAGACTAAAGTCTACCCACTGTCAACTCATTAAAAAGTGCTTTTCACACCCAGAATGTAATAAATTAGACATCTATCAGAAAATATCAAAGTATCTAATAATACTGTTTGTGAGGATATGAACCAAAGGCTGGTAAAAAGCAATTTGATACAATAAATTGGAGAAATATTTAAAAGTTGAAATTACAAAGTTTCAAAACTGTGCTCATTCCATTACACAGTAATACAAATGCAGAATAAACCCTTGGGAAACTGTTGCACATACATGCGAGGAAAATTTTCAAAATGTTGAGAGGAATCTGATTTGTTCTAGCAAAATCTGGAAACCACAAAATGTTTTCGGAAAGAAGAATGATTAAATAAATGTTTACATGACTGATATACTGAATTAGCAGAAATCACAGAAAATTAAGGATAAACAGATATATTCCTCAAACCTAGGAAATTCAAATGGATGTTTAGAGAAAATACACGTTTTACCATCTGATAAATTTTGGAGAAGCTCACTTAGCTAAAAAGTGAACTTGAAATACTTCACCAGGAGGTCCAGACATACCAACTACGGCCACTCCATTCCCTCATCTAGTCACACCTTTCCTCAAATCTACGTTTTCATCTGTGCCAGAAACAAACCTCAGCTGTTTGTTTTTTCCTAGGCATTTCTGGCATTTTTGTCAAAACCTGTATTAAAATTTTCAGGTTCTATTTAGCCTAAAAGCATCAATTTTCCTTATGCAATTTTTTGGGGGGACCAAGAGTTACACTCAGGACCTTGGGCTTGCCAGGAAAGAGCTATGCTGCTGTGTCCCTGGCCCTATCTATCTATCTATCCTTTTTAAAATCTTGTACTTATCAACTTGTTTTCTATTTTTTTATTTTAAAACATAAACGCATGAAAACATATTAACAAACACACATACATTTACAAAATAACACAAGAACAATACAAGCAATACTGAGATTAAGACAAGGTGATAGGAAATTAACAGTGATTATTGTATTATATATTGCTCTTCAAAGTGGTTACTCAGGAAAACAAATAGAGCACATAAGATTGGTCAAATAATTAATCATTAACTCTTCCAATAAAGTGATAGAAGTCAGTAGTACAACTATGTTAGCCATCCTGTATATACATATAAACATACTTTTCCCCTTCAATATAATTTTCTTTCTTTTCTCTTTTCCCTCATCCCAGTTGTTCTTTACTTTTGAGCATTTTCCTTTCATTTACTAATGTCTATCATATCTCCTAATTTTATTCACTCTTTCAGGTTCTTACACTAGTGAGACAATACATTGTTTACACCTGTGAGTGTGATCTATTTCACTTATGAGTATGGTCTCTAGTTGTGACCATTTACCTGTAAAAGTTTCAAGATTATCTTTCTTTTAGCTGAGTAATATTCTATTATATAAAAACACCACAACTCTTTTATCCATTCCTCAGTGGATGGATATTTGGGTTGCTTCCACAATTTAGCTATTACAAATTGCACTGCTATAAACATGGATGCACATATATCACTATCCTTCAAATTTAATGGAGAAATAAAATATTCCCATGACAAAGAACAACTGAAAAACTTCATGAGTGCCAAACTAATCTTGCAGAGAGTACTGAAAGATATTCTAGACAAAGGAAAAAATGACCACAATTTCAAGAACAACAAGCAAATCAAACCATTAAACAGAGAGAAAAAGTAGGAAAACAACAGCAAGTAAATAACATGACAAAGACAACTCAGCACGTATCAGTTATAACCATTAATGTAAATGGCCTCAATTCACCAGTCAAAAGAAACAGACTGGCAGACTGGATTTAGAAACAAAATCCAAAAATATTCTGTATACAAGAACAGCCACAACCACAAACACACCCAGCCACCTAATCTTTAACAAAGGAGCCAAACAAGTTCAATGTAAACAAGATAGTCTCTTCAATAAATGGTGCTGGAAAAACCAGCTTGCCATTTGCTAAAGACTGAAAATAGACCCAATACTATCACCATGCACCAAACTCCAGTAAAAATAGATGACAGATCTCAATTATATTAAAACAGAAGCACTAAACCTGTTGGAAGAGAAAACAGGTAAAAATCTTGAAGACCTAGGGGTAGACAGAGAGTTCATGAAGAAAAACCAAACCACACAGGAAATTCTTCAAAGAATCAAAAACTGAGATCTTATCTTACTGAAAAGTTTTTGCACATCTGAAGAAATTACCAGCAGAGTGAAAAGAAAACCCACAAATTGGGAAAAAATATTTGCTGACTGTCCTTCAGATAATAGACTTCTATCTGAACATATACAAAATTTAAAAAAAAAAAAAGCCCTGCCAAATTCAAAGACCCAATCCAGAAATGGGCATCTGAGATGAATAAACACTTCTCAGACAAAGAAATACAAATGGCAAATAAATACATGAGAAAATGTTTAACATCATTAGTCATTTGAGAAAGGAAAATTAAAACAACACAGAAATTTCATCTCACCCCAGTAAGGCTGGCGAGCATTAAGAAGTCAACCAATAACAAATGCTAGTGAGGCGGTGGAGAAATAGGAACTCTTCTCCACTGCTGGTGGGAATGCAGACCCGTGGAACCACTGTGGAGATCGGTTTTGGGATTCCTCAGCAAACTAGGTCTAGAGGTCCCATTCAACCCAGCTATTCCCCTTCTGGGTATTTTCCCAGAAAATCTGAAAACATCGTATCACAGTGATATATGTGCACTATCTTTCTTACTCTGTCTTCTTTTCTTACTATTTCCTGAATTGCTTTTTTCTATCCTTTATTGTTCTTCAAAGGTGCTAGTCAAGTTAGCAACTCAGGTCTAAATTTACTTGTCCTGTGAATGAAGCTATGCTCCCGTTGGCTTCTCTAACTTCCTTCAGGTCTTTTCTTCATCACCACAACAACATGTAACAACAGGGTATACAACGCCAACCTAACCGTCCACCTTCAGCGCAGTTTCCTTTCTGCAACATGTTGCAGTACACCTCCCGCTATATTTTGTTTGTTGCAAATTGCCAACCAACTTCTGATCTCCAATTTTGCTTGTCTCTGTTTACTTATTATTTTTCTGTTGTCTTTTGTCAGCCCAGGAAACAAGCTCTTAAGCCTCATGCAGCTATTTTTGATTGAAAATATCTAACTCTTTCAGGCTTACAGTGAGTCACAAACTCTTCATCTGCAAAGTAGAGCCACAATTTAGGAGATGCCATGTATGCTGAAGCAGACAATTCTGGGCTATAATGCATACTATTTGTGTAAAGCACTTATTCTAACACAAGAAGTAACAATTCTGCATAAATGTAAGATAACAATGAAATTGTCACAGATTGTGCATTTTTATATGTTGGAAAGTCCTCATAGAAAACAATTCAACGGATTTCTCAGAGAAGTGAAACTGTCTACAGGATTATTTACTCTGTATAGGTAAGAACAATGAGACCTATCTAAATTACCAAAAGCGAAAATACTGGGACAAAATTATTATAAACTTTTGGAATAACATGATGTTCATCTGAAAGTTTTGAAGGTTCTACAACAGAAGCTTCCCACTCAAAATTATTAATGTTAAAATCATTTTCCCAGAGCATTGGAGGTTGTGTAACTTTGTCTTGAATTTTATAACTGTTTGTGACTGCCAAGGAAAATGATGAGCAAATAGGATTTGTATTAGACTTTCCTCCCATAGAAAAGGTCGCAAGGTAGTTAAAAGATAAGCCTAAAGGAGTTAGAAGATATGTAATTGAGTTGAATTCCCTAGAAACAAACCATATGTTTTCTATGAAGACGCAAGAAATTTTAACTTCGATAGGTGAAATCTAGTACATTAGTTGTCTCAATGCTATCAGATATACCTGAGAAATATCAAAATAATCACTAATGGGGCATTCAGATTTTAAATTCTTTTCAAAATATTTACTATCCCTTAATAAGAATATCAGAAAATAACACTGTGACTATAAAAAGTCCTCATTTGAATACTACAACCTTAAAAAATACACATAAAACTCAACAAGCATTTCTCAAACTGAATAAATATACTAATGGCGGGGGGTGATAGCCTCTATCTCAAGGTTCCAAGCTCTAAATATTATTTTACCACTTATGTACTGCTTTACAATACATGTTAGACTTCAGTTCCTCCTGATCAGCATCACTTCCTGGTATTCATATCCTTCTAGAATTTAATCTCTCCCTTCAGCTTCTCCCTTCAATCCTTAAAACAACTAAGATTCTTAAATCCAGTTGAAAGATGAAAGATCTCCCCCACTTGGTTTTAAAATGAACTTAAAGCTACAGTAATTGGGATAATGTGCCAAAGGTAAGAGCAGTCAAATAGAGAAGAGAGCACAGAGATAAAGCTATATGTACAGGCTCAACTGACACTTTACAAAGGCATCAAAAAAGTCTATAGGTTAGAGAAAGTCTTTTCCACAAAAAGTGCTTGAAACTAAATAGAGACAATCTTCAAATCCTATCTCAGACCATCTTTGTATAATAACTTTTAATGAAACACAGACATAACTTAAAGGTAAAACTATAACTTTTCTAGGGAAAAAAGATTGATGGATGTCTTCACAACTTTGGTAAACAATGATTTTTTTTAGGACACAGAAGTGATTACCACAATATAAGTAGTGGTAAACTGTGCATATTGAAAAAAAATGAAAAAAATTCTTCTCATTCAACATATTAAGAAAATAGTGAAGTCTTAAACTGAGAGGAAAATATGTATAGCATATATATGTGATATATATACTTGTCCTATATATGCATATCATACAAAGGATAAAAACTGCCTCCAATATAAATTACACATATATCACAAAGAATTTCCATCCAGAATGTTTACAAATCTCCTGAAACCCAAAAGTAAAAAGACAAACTTATTTAAAAGTGGGAAAATATTTCAACAGAAACTTCATCATACAAGATCCACAGGTAACAACAACAACAACAAAAAACAAGATCCATAGGTAGTAAGGATTAACAAGCCCATGAAAATGTTTGTATTAATTATTGATAATTAAGAAATTTGAAACATGAGATATCATTTTATATGTATGAGGTTGAATTTTAAAAAGAGGTTGAAAACCCCAAATATTCCTGAGGATTTAGGATATTTTAAATTCTCATAGAATGCTGCTGAGAGCCTGTAAGGGTGCAACCTATTTTACAGGTGGTTTGACAATTGCTTAAGAAGATGAGACTTGGGAGTGACCCTTTATAACCTAACAACTCCCTTTCTGTCATAGATCAAAAAATAATAATAATAATAATGAAGGCATCTATCCACTGAAAATAAGAACAATTATAAAGAAATGTTTGTGGAAGTTGCATTAATATGACAATTTGGAAAAAATGCCAGTGTCTATCCCTGCAAGAGAATGAATTTTAAAATTATACATAAAAAACAATCCAATATCTCAGTACTGGAAAGTTGAACAGCATGTATAAATCTCAAACACTTTCAGTTGAGAAAAGGATTTCTTTAAACTGGTATATCTCATGTAATTCATTTACATTAACTTTTTAAAAAACATGCTAATTTCAACTGATAGAAATCAAGCCAGAACTTACAGATGGGAGGAATTTAGAGAAAGAGAACATAAAAGAAAATTTCTTGGGTGAGAAAAAATATGCTATATCTTGATCAATGAGACAGTGACATGGTCTAGACACTTGTCAAACTTGATGGAACAACTTTTATATGTGAAAAATAAAAATCTGACAGAGTAATAAGTTTAGAATTATATTTCTAAAACATGAAAACATTTGTTCTAGGTTAGAAGTTTGCTGTTTCTATGTAACTCATATTGATCTTTTTTGTGCCAGTTGTTTCCCAGTGTGCTTTACTACCCTTTTCAAATGAAATCTTGTTTTACCAGTTTGGTAATACTCAATACTGAGGGAAAATATATATTCATGTAATCTGCATTTGTATTTCTTTGTACATATATGTGAGATTTGTAGATTGGCCTGATTTCTAGATCTCAGGAATATTTATGAATAATAAAGATTCATGTTAGAATGGTATTTCATAGAATAATTATAATTAAGCTAAAAATAATGCAAATAATAAAATTAATGGTGTATTTCTTATAGTAGAAAAAGAGAAGTACCTTAAATGCTTATTAAATTAGTAAGAAAATTATTTAATATCAAAATAGTATAAACTAAGAAGTTACTTGAAACAATGTATGGGCCTATAGTGAAGTGCAGAAAAACCTGAGACTTCTTATCGACTGTCCCATTGCTAGAATAAAATACCTGAACACTTCCCCCAACTCTGCCACAACTTAAAGCAGGAGAGGCTTAACTTGGCTCATAGTCTGAGTGGTCATTCCTTGGTCACATCTCTCCAAGGCAAAAGCATCATGATAGAAGGGCCTGGTGCAAATTGCTCAACTCATGGTGGTCAAGAAGCACAGCAGAGGGACAGCATCGGAGAGAAAGAGACCAGGAGCAAGACACAAACAGTACTTAAGGTCGTAACTCCATGAACCAACTATACACTCCCAGGATATGTTTTCCTCATCCCTGGTATGGCTTTTGTATCAGTCTAGCATTTGACAGTCCTTTAATTGCCACACATTTTAGAGCTGGAAAAATAGAGGCCCTAGGAAAAGTGTAATTTGGTATACTGTAATTCTGTTCAACAGAAAATATAAGCGAACACATGTGTGGATTTTTAAGTGCACAGAACATTTCAAAAGCTAGAGACATTATTAAGATAAAAGAATAGGCTCACCTATTGGAAGCAGGTGCATGTTTCATTCCATGATTGTCCACCTTCCTGCTCAAAGGCTTTTGACACATCCGACTTTCTCATCCATTTTGTTTGCTTATTGATCCAATTACTTTAAAAAAATTTTTTCCTTAGAGACTGGAAAACATTTTAAAGAGAAAAAGGATGTTTGTGCTGTCTTTGCAGTGTGCGTTGAAGCCTGGTATGGTGGTGCAGACCTGTAATCTTGGCCTTTAAGAGGCTGAGACAGGAGGATTGTGAGTCTTGGCCCTGACTGGACTGTATAGCAAGACTGTAGAAAGGAAGGGAGGGGGGGGAGGGAGGAA
>PVLD010000897.1:0-221425 GCA_004027595.1 Dinomys branickii | reverse complement strand
CAGAGCTCTGAATCTGATGTGAGAAGCAATAGAATTCATACGCAAATATGAAAGATAAGACTTTTATAGAGGAGGCATATGCATAGTAAAGAAAAAAAGTGAAGATATTCATCTAAAATACACAGTTATATTCTGACTAAAGTGATTCCGGCCCACTTTATATGAATGCATTTAAACTTTAATCTTTCAGGTCAATATTTAAATAATCAACATGTACAGCCAATTTATATACACATGAAAGACATCCATATTATTATAATCAGAAGGCAGTTTTATAGAACTATTGGCATTTCCTTTGAAGCAGAATGAATCTGTAGAAACTTGCTGGAATATTTAAACTGTGAAAGGGAACTAATTTAAGAAATTCAGAAGTTAAAAATGAATAACTTTAAAGCTGGATTATCCTAGATATTTGCATTTAATTTTCAAGACTCCTGTTCCATCCTGTTCATCTGGTATTAGTCAATCCTGTGATGTCAGCGTGCACATCTGTACAAACCGGGCCAAGGCCAGGGCTTTGTTTAACCCAATGCTGAGGAAACTGCAAGTGATTATCAGTGAATATGAATATAAGTTTCCTCCTTTGGAAGAGTAATCCAAATAAGCAGAACTGGATTTTGTCAATACCAGTTCTTTTCTGAAAAGTCAGCTCAAATAGTGTTTAACCATTTGGGTCCTAACATTGTTGAGTAGCTTTGTCCTTTTGAAGCCTCAAGTCGTCTTTTAAACAATTTTTTTTATTTTTATGAGTACATGCTGGCAGTGTGTAAAATTACATTCATTGTGGGGAGTTGTTACATATACAAAACATCTTAATTCTTGTTACACCCCCTTCCCTTCCCCTTTCCCCCTATATTTGATGCTGTCGTCCTGAAATCTAGGCACTCATTACTCACATGAAAATGTTTATGTAATAGGACTTATTTAATTGAATAATTGCATACAAGCTTCTGTAATTTATCTTAATACATGACTTGGGCTTCAATAGCCATTTCAATATTTGAGAATGGCATGTAAGGCCTCCAAAGAAATCTTTATATAGTCTCATGTATGAGTCAGTGACAAGAGTGTTCAAACTTAAAATCAGTGTGCTACTTTCTTGGTAACAAGAGCCATCATCTTCAACACATGGCACTAAACTTAAATCTCTTAGACCCTCCATGGATGTTGTATTGTTTGGAAAATAACTTGTTCTTGGCTTTTTTCCTGAGCAATAAGATATCAACAGGGTACGAGTTGCACTTATCTGTGACATCAGCTATCAGACTCAGTAACTAACTGCGACCATGAAGCAAGAGATGAGCTTTTAGAAAAAAAAGCATTAAAAGCCTGTCAAAGATCCATTAGCTACTGACTCCTGTGGGCACCCATTCCCTGACACTGATTAGAAGCAGGGGATCTGAAGGCAGCTCCCTGTTCATTAGCCCTAAAATTACAGTCTAGAAAGTTACACAGCATCTGGCTGAATTCTGCTGTCAGAAATTTTTTTATAGCTAGGCCAGAAAGAGAGATTTGTGTATCTTATTTCTGTGGCCAGCACACTGTTATTTTCTTATCTGTTGCAAAGATCTGATTAGTCAATGAACATATTTGGTTGACAAAAGCTCCTGAAAATGATTAAAATGCAAACTACTTTGTTTTGGAAACCACTGAAACTATCTAAAAGACTTACATCTGGCACCCTAAACATTTCTCTTCTCATCACACTTTGCATATGTCCCAGTTTTTGGCCATCCTAATTCATGATTATTCTCATTTTTTTAAATAACCAAAGGACTAATTAGGTCACTTGTAGCTTGGCTTCAGTGCCGGGGCCAGGCTCCCAGCTGGAAGAGAAGGCACTTAGGAGGGCAATCACCATGTCTAATGCCGCTTCCTGGCACTGGGGTGATTGACATTTCAAGAGCCGAACAAGCTTAACATGGAATGAAATGCACTGAGGCGGAGTCGACACTGGGAAATGAACATATTTGTTCTTCAAATATTTACCAGGAATTTGCTGTGTGCCAGCCATTGTGCTGGGTGCTGTGGAGAGAAAGACTGAAATGAAACAGCCTGTACTTGAAGAAACCAGAGCCTATGGATTCCGACAAGTATGTGATTTAGAGTATTATGTGATGTGGGCAGCCAGTGAGGTAAAAAATGGAGGGCCTTTGTGGAATACAAAGCAGGAGTATAGGACAAGTTTTAAAGGAAAAGGAAGAAGGTTTTGAGGAGGAACATACATTACTGGGAGTGTGGAGGTGAGAAGGGAAAGACAGTGGAAGGCATGGCCCTCTCGAGCAATGAAAGGGTTTTAGAGTACAGAGCACTCACGCATTGCCCGGCCCTGTGCTGCTCTGCTATTCACCTGCTCCTCACTCTTCAGTATCCTCGGGGTGTTCTCTCCTCTCCCGTTGCTCAGGCCTTTGTTTAGATTCTTCAACATTCCAAACTCTTTCCTTGCTCAGTCTTCATCAACGTGACCCTGCCACTGTTGGACCGCTCATTTCCCTTGTCTTAGTTTACATATCACCTCTTCAAAGAAATAAGTCATCACTATCACGAAAGCCTGCAGAATGGCAGTATTAGTAGATATATAATTCTATAATTGCTTATTTTTGCATTTACTTAATTATTGGCTACTTACTGAAATTCTGTATATCTGTGGTATAATGTAGTTTTTCATTGTTTGTATAATCTGCAGGTTACCTGATCAGAGCCTAGATTGGTGTCTGGAATATAGTAGATGCAGGGCAAATTTGTGTCTAACAGAGGGAAAAATCCTCTCTTCTGCACTCTAAATGAGAAGAGCCCAGGGAAAACACACCACCTTTAATCTACGCATCCTCACAGCATGCATAGTATACACTCAAAAAATAGAAGCTGATTGGCTGAATACATGAAGGAATGCAATGTGCACAGCTTGAAGAGACTGGACTGAGGAGCTATGTGCAGAGTCAGATCCTGGAGGGCCTTTTCAGCCTCATCAAGGAATTTAATTTTGCTCTAAGGGGAATGTGAACAAATGGACAGTGTCAAAATTTAGAGCGGTATTTTTCTGTAAAGGACGCCCAGTGTCACAATAAATCAATTGGATAAAAATATAGAAGAGGTAGAGAATCTATCTAGAGAAACAACCTACATCATTAAATCTACATACCGGGATTAGACACAATGGCATGAGACATGCTACCCAGGAACATGTTGTGCATGGGCTTTTTGTCTTTACCTGCCCTTCTAAAGCTTGTGATGTTGCTTTTACACTTCTGTCCTTTTCCAATTCTTAGATATTAAAAGAATGCTGGGTAAATAAAGCTTACTTATCTTGAGACCATAAGGCTGTTAAGAAGGGGCAGTTTTGATTTCCTCAAAATTATACGAGTTTATCGATATTTACCCTTCTTTTTGCAGTTGGACATTTTATTTGAAAATTTACTGAAACAGAATGCTACCACAGCACCTTAAAATACATGTTTAAAAGAGTCTGTGACTATCTCTGGTACCATCACCATCCTGCCCTTCCCTTATAATGAGGCAGTGCGTGGAGAAATATTAATTTGGAAAAATGGACATTTGTCTGAGTATACTGACTTTCAGTAATACACCTTGGCTAATTCGCTTTCTTTCATGCCTCTAACTTAGTGAGATTTAAATAAATTTGGAAACTGATTTAATGGTTACAGATGAAAACAATTTAAGGTTTTATTAAGTCTGACTTAGGTGACATTTCAGTTGTATAGTGTATTCAACTTTAAATATAACGTTCATCATTGAATGTAAGGAAAAATGATAGATTCCCTGAGAGTTTATCAATTTTTTAATATCTATTTGTGAGAGAAGTACAAAGGCTATCACTTGTAATTTCTCTTTAGAAGGCAATGAGTAATACTGCTAAATGTTGTTTCTTTATTAAGAATGCATACCCAGTCGGCAGTAGGGCTTGTATATAAAATAGTGCTTCTGCACAGACTTTGATTTAGTATGAAACCAGGCTGGTTTCTCTTTATCTCTTTTTGCCTTATGTTTCCCAGATTTACCAGATAAAGAATAAATGTCTCTCACGGCCATCCTTATTGAAAGAAAATCCTTTTGCACTATATTATAAGGTTAAATATATGAGTAACTTATATGAGTGCTACCTGATGAAGCTGCATAGAGCCACGCGTTTATAAATCTCATTGTATCATAAAAATACAAAAATGCTTAAATATGATTCAAAAGCAGCAGAAAAATCAAAAACCAAAATATTTAAATAAATGCTAAGAGTAAATGATAAATGATTAACAATAAAAGAGTAAGATTTAGCACTATCAAAATAAAGCAGGATAAAATTGAAAACACATTTAACAATATAATGTTATTAATAGATATTAATTGACAGAAATCTGGTAACAAAAGCTAGTTTATTTATTTTTGCTTACATGATTGATAAAGTTGAAATTTGGTTTCTTAGGCTAAAAAAGACAGAATAAAATATTATGACAGTGTACATTTGCATCTTTCAATTTTATTAGAATACTCTAATTCTGAAAGATAATTTGTCTTCCTTAGTACTTTAATTAATTTTTATCTTAAAGAGAATAAAACACAATAAAAATGGAACAGAATTTCATAAAAAGGATGCTAGGAAATTAACAATGGTTAATATAGTGCATATTGTTATCTTCAAAATTGTTGCTCAGATTACCAGATATAACCAGGTAAAATTGATCAAACTATACACTCACTAATTGTTCCTTTCAATGAACTAATAGAAATTATTAGAAAAAATGTTAGCTATCTTGTGTATATATTTTTTCTTTCCTTTTCTCCTTTCCCCCATCCTAGTTGTTCTTTCTTTTTGAGCACTTTCTTTCCCTTTCACAATATCTATTGTATCTTTTGTGTCTTATTTACTTTTTCAGTTTTGTACACTAGGGAGACAATATGATGTTCACGCATGTGACTCTGATTTATTTCACTTATGAGTATGGTCTCTAGTTGCATCCATTTACCTATAAAAGCCTTGAGTTTATTATTCTTTATAACTGAGTAATACCCCATCATATAAAAATATCACATCTTTTTATCCATTCCTCAGTTGATAGGCATTCGGGTTGTTTCCAAGATTTAGCTATGACAAATTGTGCTGCCATGAACATGGGTGCAATTATATACTGTGATAAGATGTTTTCAATTCTTCTAGGAAAATACCTAGAAGTGAATTAGCTGGGTGAAATTTGACCTCTAATCCTAGTTTTGTGAGACATTTCCACACTGGTTGTATCAGTCTACACTCTCATCAACCATGGGGAAGGGTTCCTTTTTCCTCACAGCCCCTACAGCATTTGTTATTGGTTGATTTTTTAATGATAGCTATTCTTGCTGCTATAAGATGGAATCTCAGTGTTGTTTTAATTTGTATTTCTCAAATGACCAATGATGTTGCACATTTTTTCATATATTTATTTGCAATTTCTAGTTCCTCATCTGAGAAATGTGTATTCATCTCAGATGCCCAGTTTTGGATTGGGTCTTCGAATTTCGAAGGCCTAATTTTTTTTAATTGTTTGTACATTCTAGACAGAAGTCTTTTGCCTGAGGGACAGCTGGTTAAAATTTTTTCACAATTCTTGGGTTTTCTTTTCACTCTGTTGGTAAATGGACTTACACTGAAAGCTTTCACTCTGAAATCAGGAACAAGATAAGGATGTCCACTAAAACCACTCCTATGTATTATAGTTCAGGAAACATTATCCAGTGCAGTCAAACATGAGAGAGAAAAGAAGGAAAAAAAGATAAGAAAGGAAAAAATGGAATTGTCATTGTTCACAGATGACATGACACTCTACATAAAAGACCCCCAAAACTCCACCAAAATATTTCTAGACTTAACCAAATTCAGTAGCATAGTTGGATAAAGTCAACACTGAAAACATCAATAGCATTCCAGTACACAAACAACAAATCCTGTGAGAGAGAATTTAGGGAAATCACACCTTTCATAATAGCATTCAAAATAATGAAATACTGAGGAATCAATCTAACAAAGAAAATAAAGATCTATAAATTGAAAATTACAGTACTCTGAGGAAAGAGATTGAAGAGGATTTAAGACAATAGAAAGATATTTCTTGCTCATGGATAGGACAAATCAACATTGTGAAAATAACCATTCTCCCAAAACTATTATACAGATTTAATGATCTAGAGAAAATATTTCTAAAATTCATCTGAAACCAGAAGAGACCTAAAATAGCAGAGGCAATCCTGGGCAACAAAGGCAAGGCAGGAACCATCACAATGCCTGACTTGAAATCATACTATACAGCTACTATTACAAAATTAGCATGATACTGGCTAAAAAACAGACCTGAGGGTCAGTGGAATAGATTACCAAATGTAGAAGTAACCACAAACACACAAATCTACCTTATCATTGACAAAGAGGCTAAACATGTTCGCTGGAAGAGTGAGTGCTGGAAAAACTGGCTCTCCACATGTCAAAGACTAAATCTAGACCCATGTCTATCACATGCGTTAAACTAAAGTCAAAATGGATCAAAGATCTAAATATTAAAACAAAAACAATCTACTGGAAGAGAAAGCAGGTAGAAACCTCAAAGGCAAAGGGATAGGCAGAGAGTTCATAAACAAAAACCAAACTGCACAGGCAATACTTCAAAGAATCAATAACTGGGATCTCATCTTATTCAAAGGTTCTTGCACATCAAAAGTACTTTTATTATTTATAAACCACTAATCTAACCTGTTAAAATCAGTTTCATTGATAGAAATCTTTGTGAGATGGCTGAGTATCTCCTAAGAAATAAAACCAGAAAATTTCCCTCCAGTTTTAACTGAATGCACATACAGTAAAGGCTATATATAACGTCTAGATATTTTATGCCAGACAAAATATTATAATTTTCTTTAAAGATAAGAAAATGATCTATTGAAGCAATCTACTAACTACATTATCCTCCATTCCAGAAGGTGTACATTTCATTATCCATCCTAATGTCTGTAGGGTTGATCTGAACTACACTCATTTTACTTACTTTCTGACTTTTTCATGGTAAATATAGTTATGGTTTAACATAACAATCCATAATCCTATGGATTCCACATAGGAAATGTGCCTCGAAATTTCATTCATACAGAAGTAGGGTTTTCGGACAGTGATTGGGGTGGAGGCCATACACTCAATTCTGAATCAGTCAAGCCATGAGTTCCTAGTTGAATGTACTGCACAGGGAGAATCACACTGCTGGTGAGGCTGGGAGAATGCACTTCCGGTTCCGCATCTGCATTGCACTTCCTGCTTTTGTCCACCAAGGGCCGAACTGCCTGTTCTTCCACGGTACCCTGTCTGCTGTGGAGCCAGACAACCAACACATGTGAAACCGGGAACCAAAATAAACCTCTTTTCCTTTATAGTATGATGTCAGGAATTTTGTCCCTAATAGAAATGTAATTTTTTAATTCCACATAATGAATAATAGTTTTCTTTTTATAGAAAAATATAATCTGCTAAAAAATATATTATGAAAACTGATTTCAACTGGATGATTGTTCTTTTGTGTTTCCAGTAATCCTCCATTGATTACCCCCTTGGTGCTTAAATTTAAAAGACACCAGGAAAAATCAATTGATAATGTGGTTTGTTCTGAAAAAAAATAATGTATCTACAATTACATCCCTCAAGCCTATGAGTTAATTTCTGTACCACAATAAAATGTGATTGACTCAATACTTAAATTGGATTCTTTCTAGTGGAATCTAAAGAGGTAAATGATAGCCCCTGGCAAAGGTTACTCTCTCTAGAGTTTAAACTCCACTCTCTTCCTTGGGGAAAAGAGAGAGAGGCCAGCTGTAATGGAGTTTCATTTCTCACTTTGTGGCTAATTCATTCCACTGCCCCTCAGCCAGCAGAATGCAAGCAGACACATCCACGCTGCTCTCTAAAAGAATTGGTTTCTATACTTTGCACAACTGCTGAGCTCAGACTGTGGCTTAGATTGAGGATTTATGAGAATGTTAATGTTTACTTCTGCATTAAAAGGATGAATAAGACACATTCTTGGTTAATTGACTAGAGTGACTCTTTTCTTTTAATATGGGAGAAAACCTGCAAGTAAGAGTACAAAAGAGATTTTTAGATTTTCGGTTTTTTCTTAACCCAAGGGAGCACTTGATACTATGATTCTGCTGGCTTAATATAGACATGGTTTCCTCTTTCCTCTCAGCCATCATCTTACATAAAAACACATGGGCATACTTTGTTAGTTTGTGGTCCATCTTACATTCCAGGACTCAGAATTGTAATAGATAAGACCTAGGGAATCCCCAATTTAATCAATGTAACAAAAAAATGAAAATCCACATTCACAGTCTTTAAATAGATGAGCTTTACTAATATGCACACACATTTATTTACTACAGACACAATGGGAGCATAATCTTACTTCCGTAGCTGAGCTCTGAGGATATTCCAAAACTCATACATGTAGTCAGAGAATAATGACAGCAATCTAAGCCATGGCAGATCCAAATGTGTTACATAATTTTAATAACAGCACTACAATCAGTCTTTATGAAGGGTTTTCCCAGAATAAGGCTGAATTAACTGTCCTTTTCAGTTATTAAAAATGTAAAAGGTAATATCTGTCCTAATTATGAATATCTATTGACTGAGTAATGCTCATCAATTTTTAAATGTGATCCTGTCCTTTTGTTTACATTTCATCATGAGCCACTATCAACCCAAGAGTGAAGACCTGTTATCCCTGAGAAATATATTTTAAGACCCTCAATGGACAGATGCCTGAAATCACACATAGTATCACACCCCATATACATTTTGTTTTTTTCTTCTCTATGCATGTCAGTGATGAAGGTAACAAAGATTAGTTGTAGTGAGGACAAAGAAGATAGCATTTTGCAGAAGACATTTATTGTTTCTAGAATTTTCCATTTAGGTTTTTTTGCAGCCAACCATGGGTAATTGAAACCATGATGGAAGAGAATTGCCATACTTCTACCTGAGAGAATTTTAAATGTAATTTTCAATATTAAACAGCACAAAACCCACCTCACTTTGTTTGCAATAAGATATGTTTGGTTTAATATGGAGATAACTGCTGGTAGAGATTCAGGACTTCATACAACACGGAACAAAAGACAGAAAACTGGCTTCAGGTCGATTTGATTTAGGTAAATAACGTTCAATACAAAATTTAAAAGATGACTTTTATGTTTATGTGAATTATCAGGAGAGGTGAAAAGTAACTGACCTGTTTAATTTCCTTCCTGAAATTAACCGGTGATGTGTTATATTGTTGGAACTAAATACCTGGGAACCATAAAAAGCTCATAAACTCAGGATTACTTGAGCTCGCCATTTAAAGAGAGCAAGTATATGTAAATGTGCACTCTTTTAATATTTAAGTTTAGACTACATGAAAGATAAATAGGTGATAAAAACAAATTACATAGAAGGAAATAAAATTACATTTAGGACAAAATATACACCTCAACCCAGACACAGCGACACAGTATGTAATCCTAGTACTCTGCTACTTTGAGGTAGGGAAATTATAAGTTTGAGCCCAGCCTAATCAATTTAGTCACTTAGTGAGATCTTGTCTCAAAAAAAAGGAGTAGAAGCTAAAAATGTAAAAGGCCAGGGATATAGCTCAGTGCAAAGGCCCTGAGTTCAATCCCCAGTACAAAAAAAAGTGTCAGATAATCATTCCTATAAATTGTGGTAAATAAAATACCACTGTGTGGTTTATATCTGTATAAGATTGATTTACTATGGAATTTTTATATCATTCAAATTGACCTTTATAAGAATTGGGGCCTTACTATTTCACTATTTTTTAGACAAGTGGCAAAAATGTTTGAGTAGAAGTCATTCAAGAAACTCAGTAAAAGAGCTTTGAAAAGAATAATGTTTACTATTAGAATTGGGGGGTAAAGAACTGTGGGGTAGTTAAATGACAGAATGTTTGTTTGGCATGGGTTTGATCTCCAACTCCAAAGAAAGATAAAAGAAAATATCATGGGACTTGAAAAATTATTTTCTAAGCATACTCAAAACCTAGAAATTATATAATTTAATTAAATTTAAAAACCAAATTTTATTATTGATTATAAGATTTTTGAGTGATAAGTAATAGCTGTGATACATGGGCTGCCTTACAAATCATGTGGTAATAGAATGCTGGGAGAACTGGAAAACTGTAGCAGGAAATGCGTAGTATGAGAATTAAGTTTTAGCTTTACACCTCTTAAATTAAAAACTTTCCAATAAAGGCACTAAGTAGCCAACTTGTTCACTGTGTAGATCTAGGAGTATTTCTCAGTGACATCAACATGAATGGAAGACTCCATACACCTGTGGGAACCAGGTAAGTCAGCTTAGCCATTGTCCCGACAGCGTGTGCCTTCGTTAGTGAGAGTGATCTCCTTTGGAGAGGCTCTTTCCACCTAGAATCTGTACAATTTGATGACATGTACAACGCATGTGAAAACCCTCAGGACCAAGGCCAGCGCCACTCAGACTTCTTGTGTACTTGAGTTTAGTTCATGCTTCAAAATCCTTTTTCCACTTAAGTAACTACCTACACTTTGTTACCAACAGGCTCCTGTGTTTCTAAGGGATTAATGTTAATCCCATTCTCCAAGAGAAGGGGAAAATGTCTCCTTTGTTTTAATTTGTTCCTCAAATAAATACAGGCATTAGGGTCAGAGCTTGCAGGACTGCACTCCATTTTGTGGTCTATTGTGTATCCGTACTTCCTTTGGAAATTCTTGGTCAAGGCCGTTACACCCAGCCAGGAATATCAGGGCCTGTTCAAACTTTCTCACCTTGCTATAGTTCACACATTCTGAGGTGGAATTTTATCTGAAAACTCAAACTCCCAATATCCATTTTCTTATATCTCCATCTATTCATTTCTTAAGTTCTTTTATGAAATATTTGAACTTCCATGTACCTAAGATTATACCTATTTTATATATTGTATATCGTATGTTACACATTATATTACATATATTGCATATCACATATATTTTACATATCATATGCCATATTTTATGATATGTATAGCACATATTATGTTGCATATATTATACAGTATATATCACGTTATATATAAAATATTTTATTTTATATAACATATATATTTTTATGGTCCAATGAAGAGAGAAAGAGCAAATTGTTACATATTTGTCTAACCCATGCCTTATTTGAACAATCCTACAGAAAAGAACTTCATTATTAAAATCTACAGTTAAACGCTGGCTAAAAATGTTATTTTAAGAGAATCCAAATTATTACACTTGCATTTTTATCATCTATGGCAGATAATGTTGATCTTTCTCAAAAGCCTTCACCTGAATAGTTTCATTTTCATTCTATGTGATCGTGATCATGACTGTGACCCTCTTCCCAAGCAAGCACAGCCGTGAGAAGAACAAGTTGCAGCCTCCCTGAGACTCTGTTCTTTTCCTTCAGGGCTCTGACATCCCACATACACTTTATTTGTTTTATGCATTTGTTGTATTCAACACTATATCCCAAGATACTAGAAATTTATGTGGAATAAAAGCGCCATATGTAGTAAATATTTATTAAATAACTAATATGTATTCCTTTGTTAAAGCTGTCATAACAAAATATCACATACTTGATTTCTTAAACAATATAAAATAATTTTTTTTGTATTTCTTGCAGTGCAAAATCAAAGCATCAGTAGGTATGTTTCCTCCTGAGGTCTCCATCCTTGGTATATGGATGACTGATTTCTTACTGTACCCTCAGATGGTTTTTCCTCTGCACCCGCAAACCTTGTGTCCCCCTAAAGGCTATATGTTGAAGCCTTAGCCCCCAGTACTGCAGACCATGGCCATGTTTATAGCTAGGGCTTTGAAAGAGATGTTTAAGACACAGGCTTGCGGGTGCACAGAGAAGAGCCATGTTAGGACACCGTGCAAGGTTTCAGTAAGACAGGAAACTCCAACTTGCCCACGAGTAAATATCATCATGATACCTTTAGTCAGAAAATCTGCATAGTCTACAAATAATCTAGTTGATAATGAGGAAGTTCAGAAAAAGTAAAATTTAATAGAAAAAAAAAATGAATCCCTGTGGCAATGACTACACAAGGCACTTGTTTGTTAGGTTGAGGTAGTTCTTATAAAAATCCCTTCAGTATTTGTTAGGTAAGTAATCCCAGGAGTGTGAAGAACGAAGCTTCCAAGAGGGAGGAAGTAGGAGTAGAACTGTCGGGTATCTAAGCCCAAGGGCAATGCTCATAGTTGAGAACTTGACTACATAGACAAGTTTTGTTAAAAAGAAAAACAATAGAAGCATCATAAAAGATAAACAGCATCTTTCAGTAATTATAAACAAAAGGTGAGAGCAACAGAAAACTGTACCTGAATCCTGGCCCTGTTATTTCTTGGGTATGATTTACATGACTTATTTAACTTTGCTGAACTTTCTCTGTCTTAAGTAAAAAAGGCTACTAATTAGGAGGTTTTTTAGTTATGTAAAAAGTTTTACAGTGTGCTTACATAACAGTAAATATTCCATAAATGAGAGAGATAGAGAAGGTATATATTCAATTCAGCAATAAATATTTAATTTTATCAGGATATGTGGTTCATCTGGCACACTTAGCATCCTGTTCAGAGCAAATATATGAGATCGTGTCAACTTTTATTTTTTCTTCATTTCCAAACTTTTTGCAGTTTATCTTTATTGACTGCTTTCCTTGTGACACAATATATCTACCATTTGCAAGCATGAGCTCATGGCTTATCTAAACACACACACACACACCTTGATATTATACATATTTTACCAATAAAATACATTTATTTTCCCAATGCCCTACACTTACCAA
Organism: Dinomys branickii; assembly: GCA_004027595.1. Lineage (NCBI taxonomy): Eukaryota > Metazoa > Chordata > Mammalia > Rodentia > Dinomyidae > Dinomys > Dinomys branickii. Next base: position 208,547 of record PVLD010000897.1, on the reverse strand, counting down.
TAACATAGCTCTTTTATAATTCTACAAATTGAAGTTTTTTACCCAGTACATTTACTGTCAATAGCTAATAATGTTCAGACTGGGGATCCAGACAAGTCAGTTAAAGAAATATGTCAATTAAACTATTGAAAATATGCAGTGTTAAAGTTAATCTGAAAGAACAAAAATGTCAAATGTTTTCTTTTGCATTCTATTCTATAAAGGGTGTATAAATGCTATAAATAGTTAACTGAGAGCTAATCTGTAGGCCACTTCAATATAGGTGTGCACTAAGGAATGATCCACCCAGAGGAACTGTTTCTGCTGTTTTTCTTCCAAGAGAGAGTCTGCCTTAATAAAGAGACAGTTACTTGAAGGGAGCCCGTACTCTTTCTTCCTGCGTGCTCAGCCTCTGATGTGGGAATGATAGGGTGCTTGAGGCAGCATGAATTATCTTACCATCGTGACAGTAAAACTAAGAGCCTCTCAGAGGTATAAAATTCAACAAATCTGGAGCCATGGGTATCAATTACTCCCATTATAATTATTGAATTAATCATGCTATCTAACTCATGTTTAGTTATGCTTTCTCTTACTAAAAGCCAAAAGTCTACCCTTTTATTTTTATTTATTTGTTTTTTGGGGTACTGGGAATTGAACTCATGACCTTGCTCTTGCTCGGCAGGCATTGGCCACTTTTTTGTGTCAACTGTTTCATCACCAGTGCTCTAAAAATTCACCCTCTCAAAGAGCTGTCACACAATATAATCTTAGTGCAGACTATTTATTCAAAACCTAGAGTCATGGCTGGCTGTGAACCACACGTAATGCTACTGGTGATACTCTCGCCGGTACCTATTATCCCTGAAACATTTTCTGAAGTTTTCAAGCTATCATCATAGAATCACTCAACACTGTGGCCTCCAGTCATCTGGGCCATCATTGAAATTTCTTTTAAGGGCAATAAAAAGAACAAGAGAAAGCACTCAGAAACCAAAAAGATCTTTCTTTTCCCCTAAGAGGCTCACAGTACAAGATTCTCAAACGACATTGGGCATATACACAGATACATAAACTCAGAAATGCATCACAAATTAAAAGTGCACCTATACCCACAAGCTAAAGAAAACAATTACTTTTGAAATATAAACAATGAATAATAATGTGGTGCTGTAGATTGGACGCCCATGAGAGTCTACACATTTATCACTGTTTCAAATGGTAGGTTTTCTTCTTTATTCCTTAAATCCTTTATACACCATGTGCATTGTGCACTGTAAACGCCCTGTTAACAGGGGGTGGATGAGCTGTAATATGTTAATTCCTCTGCATAGACATTTAAACTGTTGGGCTGCTTTTTGATATATGTTTATCAACTTTTTATCAGTAAGGATTTTCCTTTCTTCTCTGATTTGACTTATATTTCACTGCAAGCACCATCTTTATGTTAATGATAGTTGTAGAGGGTAGTAGTTTGGGCACAGGAGGCCTGCCCTTTTACCAGGTGTGCTTCAAAGTGGATCCCTCAGTCCTGATCAAACCTTGAGGTGACTAGCGATCTGGATGCCAACTTCTCTAGAACCCCACAGAAACACTCAGTTAAGTCATTCGGGAAGGACAGAGCATCTGGAACTGTAGGAGATGGTACATGTATTAAGGTAATAATTTTTGAGGCAATTTGCTAGATAGCAACAGATAAATAAAACAAATACAAGTTAAACAAGAACTCTTCGCTTAACTGCACTAGTTGAAAATAAATGAGAAATACCTCAAGACTGATAGCAATATTCACTTTGTCAAATCTACAAATTACGATGTATGGGAATTCATTTAAAGTATCCATTTCAAATTGTAAGTTTAATTGTCAATATAGTCTTGGTCTTTTTCATAATAAGTTTCAAATTACCAGGGTCTTACATGTCTGCTTATACATTTGAAGCTGCCTATCTTTCCATCAATCTATTTATACATCCAGATATTAGGAATAAGTTAACCTTACGTGAATATCAACAGTCAAAATTATTTGGCCTAGTAAGGAAAAAAACTTCTCCTCTGAGTGACTCCATCTTAAAAGTGATGTTATGAGTTTCTGCCCATATAAATTTCTGCCAATTCTGTTGGCAGTGACCCAACACGTCACGGCCCAAGAGACAACTCTGTGTCTCTCTCCCAGCCCAACACTCCGCCATTACAACTTACTGTTTCACACGTACGGCAACCAATCAGCATCCATTACACCACTTAGACCGCCCCATAAACTCCACACCCAATCTAGCCCAATACATTCTTTTTACCCAGCCACCCGCTTCAGAAAGTCCTTACATCTTTCCCTTTCTCTCTCTACAGCCTTCCTGTGCCCGGCAAGAAAGTCTCTTTTTACTTTGTTTTGCCTCTTACTTGCACCAAACCTAACAAAAAGACTTAATGTATTACTCATTCTTTAACATTTTATGGTATTAAATGTTTAAAATTTCTCAGGCAAAAAATAAGAAAGCAGTTGAAGCCAGAAAGACAAAGATTCATAAACCACAAACATTGGCAAATATGTTTCACTCCACCTCTACTGATGCGAGTATCCTGCAGACCTTCTGCTATAAAGAGGAAATTTCCATTTAAATAAATTCTGTATTCTTAAAACATTACCTGTTTGAGCACTGTAAAACAAAAATTTTAGATAGATTAAAGTGAAAAACAAATACTGAAACTGCCACGTTTATTTTATTTTACCCATCTGCATTATAATTTTCTCATGGAAGATGCTTAAAACCACCAACTCTTAAGTTTTATTATTATTTTTTCCATTGTCTAATATCTAAAGGTTATAATTTACATCTAATATCATTTGACACTAGGAGGAGTTTATGGGCTAATTGTTGATGTCTAAGAACATGTAAATAAGTAAATCATGTAAAATCAAATTATGTGAAAGTGACATTTGATAACAACTTCAATCCCTATGTCATAAATAACCTTTATTATAGCAGGACTTAGAATATATGATCTTCTAGTTTCCATGGCTGCTAATTCCCTCAGTTATTTGACAGACATGTATATGTGTGTAAATGAAAACAAAAAGGGAAATAGCCCCAACTCTGATCCACTCATGGAGATCAAAACTGTTAAGGGAAAACTCTATTTGCTATCATGCTCCATGTTTGGCATAATTGATTTAGATAATCAGTTTAATGGCTTCCAGGTGCTTTTTTTCTATTTAGGGCACAGGTGTTGGAAATAAATCCAGGAAGTTTCATTTTTTATCTTTTTGCTGTTGTGTGAGTTGGTTGAATTTCCTTTTAGATTTTCACTACAGGTTGGAAATGAAATCTGCTGATACAGTAGAGGACCCACTGGAAAACATGTTAATATTACTGAAAGAAACACCTTGAGATTACCCCAGTTAGGTACTTTAGATTTTTCTATAAAATATGTAATGTCATTTCTCACCATAAATAATATATATTTACAACAAATTCCTGCTTAATGCAAAAGGAGTCATTACAATCCTAACCGTTACAATCTATTACTCTTCTGTATAAGAATATTGAAGTAATGTGGGGCTGTTTCTTCCTCCTCCATCCACATTTCCTTTTGATTTAATACTTGAAATCATCTATATTTTGTTATTCTCCTACCTGTTCTTTCCAGTTTTCTCTCACTTTTGATCTGCTATGATTTTGAAAAATAAGAATTTTTAACTTAACGTCAGGGAGGGAGAACATTTGCAAACCTCAAAGAATCCATTTTTGTAATTAATCTTGAAGAAGTATCTTTGACTTCCTTTTCTCAGTGTTACTTTATACTTTACATTCCTGTAGTATCCTTAAAGGCTGTGATGCTTTACCTACTAGGATAAGCCATCATTTCTGAAAGGTTTGTGCTTTTTATCTATATATTTTTTATATTTTTATGTTGGTATTTTTGTATTAGTATTTACTAAGGGTCACAGAAGTCCTTAAAGGCATCTCCTAGAACTCTCTGGGTTACAGACATGTTCCTTTTTATATTGTGTGGAACAGACGAAACTCTCCTGAGCAGTTGTGATCAATCACTTCCCTCAGTGAAATAACTCCTTTATCCCTGCACTTAGAAACATGGGAAGCCCCCAGATGTGCAGGTAACAATGCATTCTTTCAAGTGAATTGAAGAATGATTGTGTTTCTTAAGGGAAACATTCTCTTATTGAGAACTAAGGCCTGGAAACCAACAGACAAGGCTTTCAGGAAGGGGAGAAAAGAGTTTATGTTAGGGTTACTAGGTCGAAGAGTGAGAAACTCTATCTTTGAATTTCAAGCTCCAGTGTCTATGGGGGAGAAAGAACCACACAGTATGGACTCTGATTCTAAGTGTACCCAGTATATATACGTCTACCCTATGGGTCCACATTATTTCAGAATGGTGACTCAAAATTACCGTAAGTCACTCTTCCAGTTTTATATTAGAGCAGCTACTTCTGAACCGGGGATTATGTAGTCAGAGCAATGAACTCAGAGCATTACAGCTGAGAAACTAGTTATGTGGTCAGAATCAATGCTGCGTAAAATCTCATGACAACAATTAAAGTGCTCCATGCGTACAGAGCACGGGGCTAAGTGAAGCATCATGATGACCAAAGAAAAGAGCACTTTCAGAAAATGTTTATTAAAAGGAGTTTAAACCTTTACCTCTGGAAATGCTTAAGTATAATCAGCCTGCTTCCAAGTAGCATGCTGACCCACATGAGAAAAGGTATTATATAAAGAATTCAGGGTAGGCCTGTTTTATCAGCAGGTTGTGCTCTTAATAGTGGCCTTTCCTATCTCAGTCTAGGCAAAAGGAAGTCAATATTTCAATCCTACTATTATAGGCCTTTGTTCATGAGTCCCTTGATTGAGACAAGGCATGGCTGGAGAAAGAAGGTGCTGGCATCCATGGGCCAGTGGTCTACCTAATCACAAAGTGCACACCTTAGCAAGCACTCATAAAGAGTGCTCCACTAGGAATCTATCTCCACTTCACTGCTGGTCTCTGCTCTGCCATCTTGAATCTCTCTCTCCAGTAGTAGATACTTAGATTCCTTATTAAGGTATATGTGAGCCACAAAGTCAAAGAGAAACTTCACAAAATTTCAGGCTTATCACTCAGTAAATTTTCTGAGGGTATAATGATTTAGAGCACAAGATACAGCTTTCTTGGTAACAAGTACAAGGTTTGGTAGATATTTTTTCGACTATAGATTCCTTCTCTCTTGCTGCTTCTGCTTTCACCACCTTGAACTATTGCCCTTCTGCCATGTGCCACCCTTCCTTGGAGCCCTCTGATTATGGACTGAAGCCACCACAGACTGTGAAAAAACAACTTTCCTCCTTTAACAAAGAAGTCCTTTCCCTCATTCCAGTTGTTCTTTCCTTTTCAGCTTTCTTTCCCTTTCACAATATCTATTGTACCTTTTGAATCTTATGTACTCTTTTAGGTTCTTACACTAGGGAGACAATACAATGTTTACACAGGTGAGTCTAATTTTATTTCACTTATGACTATGGTCTCTAGTTGCATCCATTTACTTATAAAAGCCTCAAGTTTATCTTTTCTTATAGCTGATTTGTATGCCATTGTTATATATATATATATATATTTATATTTATATATAAATTATCTTAGCTATCATATATATACATATATATTAGATAGATAATTGTACTACCTATTTCTATTAGTTCATTGAAAGGAACAGTTAGTGCTTATATTGTTTGAGGAATTTGGAGTGCCTCTATCTTGTAATCTGAGGCACTACTTTGAAGATAATAATATACAATATAATAACCAATTGTTAATTTTCTATCATCTTGCTTTGAAATTCGACATCATTTTCTATTGTTTTTCTCTGTTTAAAAGGAAGGACAAAAACATCTACACAGCGTGTGCCTACTCAGAGATGGCCATTTATGTACCTTTTTCCAAAACACCCTTCTTCCATTCTTCTTTAAGTCCTTAGCCATTCAATCTCACGCTACCAACTGTACTTGAATCAGTGTATTGCTTATGTCTGTGTGTCTATTAGTCCCCTCAAAGTACACAGGGAGTTTACAGACAATGTTTGAGGCTATGCCTACCAGGAGATCACATTTCGCTAAGGTCCTCCGGTTTCATCTTAAGATGGGGCTGTAAATCTGCAGCCATATACTTCACAACACCTACAAAACAGTATGTCTTCTGTGTCTTTCCTTTCAGTCCCCCAATCATAAGGAAATCCCGCACAAAGCCAGAAGTACAGGCTAAGGGAGAGCTCAGGCCATGCAGCAAGAGTTCTCTTCAAATAGCTCAGAGCCACCTACTCAGCTCATTTACTTATACATCTGGGACACGATCTAAGTCTTTTATATACTATGTGCCCTTGATGGTATGTTGTCTTTGCTCATATCCAGGCTTTAACTTTGTAGATTAGAAAAACAAAAAACTGACTCATTAATAAAGGTACCTTCATGAGTACCAGACACACCATGATCAGCAATCATCTTTCAATGACAAATAGTGACCCAGCAACTTTCTCAAATAGAAAAGAATTGTCTGGCAGAGAAGATATGGGTTTTCTCTAAATTTTTTCAGGTTCAGACTGCAATTCTACAACAGCTTGTTGTCAGATTCTCCATGTAATATTGATACTTGCCACAAATTGGTCAAGTATTATTGGATCTCATGAATCACAAGGGCCAAAAGGAAAATCAGATGGTACTAGAGGCTGGACTTGCTTTAGAAATTTTTAAATAAGAAGAAATTGTTCAAAAGAAAGAAGAACTAGGGTTGGGGAAGGGGGATCAGAAAGAAGGGAAAAGGAAAAAAGTGATTTAAAAATGGAAACAAAGCTTTTATAAATAGGGAAAAGGAGATGGGTTGAAGGGAGGAGAGGGGATTGGGAAAAATGAGGAATCAAATATATGATGTATGGTTACAAATTCCCTGTGAGGAATATGATCATCATGATTATCTAAAATGTACCAATAAACTTAATTTTTAAAAAACCAGCCATTTAAAGAAGGGAAAAAAAAGAAACTTCTTTTGCTCTGGCAGCTCAAATTCATAAGTAACTTGGTATATAGATTAAAGGAAAGCACACAAATGTAGTGTATGTTTCTTTCAAATTTCAAAAATATCTACCAAGCCTTGTACCTTTTACTAAGAAAGCTGTATCTTGTGCTCTAAATCATTATACCCTCAGAAAAGTCACCGAGTGATAAGCCTGAAATTTTGTGAGGTTTCTCTTTGTCTTTGTGGTTAACATATATCTTACTAAGGAATCTAAGTAACTACTACTGGAGAGGAGATTCAAGATCATGGAGCAGAGACCAGCAGTGAAGTGAAGTCTCTCAGCTGACACACCTGGAAGACAGCAAATTGGTGAGCAGATGAAAAGAGGTGAATTCCTGGGAACTGGGAAGGAGCTGACAAGAAGGCTAGAAATTGCTGCGCAGAGAGATGGAGTGCAGAGCAGAGAAAGGAGGAAGGCAGTCTGGAATGTTCACTTCAGTGCCTGGGTAGGAGAACCTGCCTCCAAGAATGTAGGGTGAATCCAGAGGACCAAAAGATTCAGGAAGAAATATTAGACCAGGCCAGAGTGCTTTCCCCAAGGGAAATATAGTGTGTTGTTGTAGTGCAGCATGATGTTTTACCGTGAAAATGACTCCTTCTCTAAGGCTTTCTGGAGGAATGAAATCCAGCGCATCACCCTCCATATCTGAGAAGGTTTACTCAGATGCCATTTAAGGAAAGGGCTCATTGTTTAGGACTCAGGCACAGAGTAACTGCATAAGAGTCATACTCCACTGTTTCTGGTGTCACTATGCTACAGGGCTTAATATAGATCCCCTGAAATTTAAAGCTGACCTGGGAGGTACACAGGGAGCCTGCCCATCATTGTAAAGATCGAGACATATCTTTCAGAGGTGGCTCAGCCTGAAAGTGCTTGTATTTTATACAACAGTCTTTTTGAACCCTTCCAACACTACCTATATCAGGCACAGAGATCAATGGTCTGCCTGCTTTCCCCAGCTACCAATATGAGCCAGGACATGCCCTTTTGTGGATGGGTGTCAGAGCCTGGGTTGTATGAACAGAGGGGCCTCCGGAGCAGAGGAAGCACTTCACAAACCCACAAGCTGTACAGCTGGGCAGAGAAAAGTGACTTGGCTTATGCAGAGGTATACAGACCACCCAAAGTGACTACAGCCCAACGGTGAACACCACTGACCTCCCATGCCAATTGGAAAAGTTTAAATGGAGATTCTCCTGATTGTCGTATGTATTCATATATAAATAGATGTAGTCAAAACCTGGAAAAATGTCTGAGATTCAAGTGGAAAACATGCAAGAGTGCATCCACTGTGTCGGACTAAGACTTCCATTTTTCTTAATTACTATTTGTTCCTATCCTACTTTGAATGATAAACCACAGCATGCCGGCTGCATGAGAGCCATTTTGACTATTGCTATCACAGTGAGGAGATTTTCCAGAAGGGCAAATAGGGCTGACGTGTGAGGAGTAGTACTAGGTCCCTGGGTGACAATAAATTGATTTTCATATGGGACAAAGCACACAGGGTAAAGGAAGTTCTTTGCACTGCTCTGGACTTGGAGTGCCTGTTCAGTGTCCTCTACTGACAAAATCTAACAGCAAACCAACTGGTTCCTTAAGAAATGCTCACTAGTCAGGCCTCGTGGCTCATGCCTGTAAACCCAGCACTTGAGAGGCTGAGGCAGGATTGTTGTGAGTTCGAGGCCAGCCTGAACTATATAATGAGACCCTGTCTCATAAAAAAAAAAAAGACCAAAAAATGCTCAGAAAGTTCACTTTTAGAATTAGAATAAAAAAGGAAAAGGCAAGATACAGTAGATTTGGAATGGAATATACAAATAAATAATTACTACAGAAGCAGGGTTAAAAAACTAAAAGCAAGAATTTAAAAAGCATTAATATTACCCATGGAAATAAAATAATTTTGAACAACTTCTAAAAATAAATAAAATTAAAATATTTAAAATATAAAATAATGCCCAAACAATCGAATGCCAATAAATTGAGTATGCTTGCTCAAAATAAAAATCCCTTCAACCACAAAAATTACCAAAGTTTACCAAGGAGGAAATACAAAATTTGAATAAATTCACAACAGGTAAAAGATTAAATTCGTAATAAAGAAAATTCCAATAAAAGAATGACCCAAACTAGGTGGCTTTACAGATAGATACCTGTAAGTTCTAAGCACTAAAAAAACTAAAATTAATCATTCCAAAGTGTTTCTAAAAAGTAGAATTATTTCGGATTCATTCTAAAAGGCTAGTAGTATTTTTATAACAAAGATGACAAATGAAAGCTACAAATCAGTAACTTTGGTGGGCATAGTATAGAAATCATCAAGCAAATATTAAATCAAGTATAAGAAATGTATATACCATGACCAAGTGAAATTTATCCCATAAAGTTATGATTAGTTCAACATATGAAAATAAATCAATATAATAAACCACCTCAATTGAATAAAGGAAAAATCCATGTGGTATCTCCATGTATGCAGAAAAATCATTTTTCTAGAACTGAGTATTCTTTGGTGATGAAAATACTCAACAAACTGGGAAGAACAAAGAAGAACTATTTTAGTCAGTTGAAGAACTTTTATGAGTAAACAGAGATAATGTTCCACTTACAAGTGAAAAAGTGAAAGCATCACCTCCAAGAAAAAGAACAAAACCAAATGTCCACCATCACCATTTCTATTCAACTTTATACTAAAAACTGTATCCAGTGTGATAAGGCATGAGAAGGAAATTAATAAAAAAAAGTCAACCCGGAAAAGAAAGAACTAAAGCCAACCCTATTTACACTTTATATCTTCTTGTATAGTGAGAACTCAAAATAATTCTCTTCTATACACAAAATTAGAGCTACCAAAGTAGTTTGGAAAAGTTTCAGGTACAAGATAAATACACATAAATTGGTTGTATTTTTATAATTGCAATGGACAATATATAAAATGAAACTATGGAAACAATTCCATTTATAATAGCACAAAGAATAAAATACTTGGGAAAGGAATTAGTCAAAGAAGTGTGGGGCTTATAAACTGAATGCTGCATGACATTATTGGGAGGAATATTTAAATAAATGGAAAAATAGTCCATGTTTCTGGATTGGAATACTTAATATTTTAATAAAGACCATTCTCTAAATTGATATACAGATTGAACATAATACCTATTAAAATGCCATCATTTCCTTTTTGTTTTCTGTTTCTGCATAAATAGACTCATTAATCCTAAATGACGTGGAGAATTTCAAGGGAATTTGAGCATCTAAAACTCTCTTCCAACAAAAGAGCAAATACACTTCTGATTTCAGAAATTGATGTAAAGTAATAACCAAAACACCATGGTTCTGGCAGAAGTATAGACATTATGTCATGGGATAGAATTGAGTCCAGAAAAAAGAAAATGCCTGTATAATTCACTGGTTTTCAGCAGGGATACTGAGAATGTTCCCTGAGAGAAGCCCATTCTTTATCGAATGGTAATGAGGCAAATGTACATCCACACGCGAAAAATGGACTTGGATTCCCTGCCCCTTGTTACATACACAAAATTAGCTCAGCTTAGATCGAAGAAATATATGTAAATGTGGCTAGAAAACACTTAAAAGGAAACGTAGGAGAAAACCTTCTAGACTTAGGATTGAGTCAGTTATTTTTCCTGAATATGAGAAAAAAGAAACAAAAGAAAACATAAACCAAGCTTCACTGAAAATTAAAAGGCTTGGGATATTCAAGGCCATTGATTTAAAAAAATGTGAAAAGACCATTCAACCTCACATAAGTGTTTAGTATCCGGAATATTTAACTAATTCTCACAGATCAATAACTAAAAGGTAAACAATCCAGTTCAAAAGTGTGCAGATAATCTGCATATATACTTTTCCAGGAAGGGTCAATAAGCATCTGAACAGACACACAACATTATTAGACACCAGGGAAATTCAAGTCAAAACCAGAACATCATACTAGTTTGCATTCTACAGGAATCAGGTATTTACAAAAATGTAAATAACAACTGTAGATGAGGATGTTAAGAAAGGACAATCCTCCTATTTTGCAGATAAGGATGTAAAATGCTTCATAGAAATGGTTTGACAGTTCTTGAAAAGATCGAACATGTCATTCCCATGTGACCTGGTAATTATATTTCTAGATATATACTGAAGAGAACTAGAGACATATCCACAATAAATATTTGCACAGATATTTCTAAAATGTCATTCATAGTGGCCTATAAGTTGAAACAATTCAAATACCCTTCAACAAATATATAAAATACCCATGATATGATAAATTATTGAGCCATAAAAAGATATGATGTGTTGATACAGGCTACAGTAGAGATGGTCATTAAAAATGTTATGCTATGTGACAGTGGGACATATAGCACTCTATACTGTACAACGTAACTTCTATGAAATGTCCAGAATAGGCAAATTCAAAAATAGCTTCAAGTGCTGTAGGCAAGGAGAAATGTAACTGTTTATTGGGTATAGGGATTCCATGAAGGAAGTCATAAAAATATTAAAATATAAAGGAATTAGATAGTGGTGATGGCTGCACAAGAGTGCAGATGTGCTAATAACCACCGAACTGCAGAGTTTAATCCGACAAATTTTGTTATGTGAATTTTACTCCAATGAAATAGAGAAACCTGGCATTGCATTGACAGTTTTTCTACATGCACAATCATATCACCTTAAGAAAGTTCATGCAATATCCTCATATATTTTTAGATGTTTTTAAAAAAGACTTTATTTATTTAAAGTTTTAGGACTACAGAAAAATTAAAGTTGGCATATACATTTTATATAAATTTAATTGCTACAATTCATACATTTATATATGGTTAGGATTTCAATATGAAGCATTCCTCAAAGAATTATAGACTGAAGGTTTGATCCCCCAGTGCAGCAATATTCAGAGGTCAGGTCTACAGCATGGCTGAACCATGAGGCAGCTAAGCTTTTCAATGCCTTGACCACAGATGGGCTGAGCTGGAGGAAGTACATCACTAGGGCTGTGGGTTTGAAGGGTGTGTCTTCCCTTTGGCCCTTTCTGCTCTCTGCTCCCTTGCTGCCAAGAGGTAAGCAGCCTCCTACTCCAACACATTACACTGCTGTGCTGCTCTGCCTTTGCTCAGATCCAAAGTAAATGGAGTTAGTGCACTGTGGACTGATCCTTCTGAAACTGCGAGTCAGACAAACCTTTCATGCATTAATATGCTTTTCTCAAGTATTTTAACACTCTGATGAAGAGCATACTGGGATACGTGGAGTCCACAAAACTATATATATATATACAAAAGGAAAAGAAAAACGTATAAGTATTTTAATATTAAATTTAATGTGACCTTATGGGATGATTGCAAGTTACTTCTGGCTTGCACAAGTACAAGAGGCACTCAAAATAGTGCCCATTAGCTTCCAGGCATTAATTAGTACAGTGAAATGCTGAAGTACATATACTTTTTTTGGTGAACTCTGTATACACTTATCTTCTCACTAAAATCCAAAGTTTGTAGAATAATAAAATAAATATCCATAAATAAATGAGATAGACACTTAAAAATCAATGCAAGAAATCATTGCAACAAAGAGTTACTTTTGGAAAAAGTAAACAAAATCCTAACACTGAAGGGACACCAAGGAAAAAGGAAAGAGGAGTCACATAGATAAAATCAGAGAGGGCGCAGAGGGTTAGACCTGCCTCATCTTGAACTGAAACCACTAAAGTTTATGAGCTAGAAACCTTTTCTCTTTACGATTATCTTGGGTGGTTCCTTACAGTAAGAGACCACTGAGTAATACAAGGCCATAGAGTTTAATTTGGAAGATCCGTGAGTCACGGCCCTCATCTCTAAATAAGACATTTCGTATGACTAAGCGCTTGGTCAAATCTTTTGATCTTTCTAGCATTCCATAGAAGTATTTTAAGATCACACGCTCAGCATTTTCTCTAGAGGACATTTTCTGTGTGAAAATGCGTTTCTTTAATTTTAATTCTTTTTTTCATGTGGATGGACTGAGGATTTCCCAGATCATTAGTCTTCATTGTTTTTATTTAATAATTCTTCCATAAAGTTATCTTTCTCCTGTCAGATTTTAATGTAGGTAAAAGAATAAACCATAGAATATCTTCAAAAATTGATTATATATCTCCCTAGCTAAATATCAGGCTATAGTTCATTCAATCAGTCTCTATTATTATATATTTTGGTTGTAGTCTATTCTCCTGTTGAAAATAGCAATATAATTGGTTTCCTTGCACCATTTGTGCTTTAACATCTGTTTGTCCATATAAATGTGGTATAAATTTCTGGAATAATTACTAGGTAAAAGGAAAAGCACATACATAATTTGCTAAACTGCCTAATTTATTTCCATGTTGTTGAGCTGTTTTCTGCTACACATGAGTACCTGTTTTCCAAGTCTTGCTAACATAATATATTCAAAGTATTGAACTGTTACTGAGCCAATGAGAGAAATGACATTTAGTGTGTGGTTTCATTTTACAATTTTTATTATAAGGGTGAGCACCATTTCTTCTTGTTACAGCTCATTCATGTAGGGGGAATATTTTATCTGGGCATATAATTCTTAATTCTTTGCAGAGGTTTTCGCTTTCATCCAGCTTCAATTTTGTTCTTTTCTGAAGGAATCTGTCTTGAATCCTCTTGTGACTTTTCTTTAGGTAATGCATGTTTTGTCTTCAGATGTTTTATGAGAGTTTTCGCTTCACTGTGGTTGGTTCGGGGGGATTTTATTGTTTTTTAAACACCATATTGACCTTGTCTGTCTGGGCACATTTTCATCCATCCCTTCTTAATCTGCTGTTACACACCTTCATCTGTTTTCATGGTTTTCAGATGTTGTTCTTTAAATCTTTAGTGTTTCACTTTTCCTCCTTCACCTTTTCCTCCATAGACCTATCCTTAACCTCTTGCTCTGCTGTGTACTTGCCAACCTTTCAAACTTTTGTGTTTCACTTGGCCTACTTTCTCCAGACCTCTCCTCTAGTTCAATATTCTCTTTGAATCTGTGGGAATTATGTGATTAAACCTGTCTTAGAATTCTTGATTTCAGTTTCTGAATTACTTAGGTACGCAATTTCCGTTTGGTATATTGGAATCATTTCTATCATGTGTAAGTCCCTCCTTTTATTGCTACAAACATGATAAGTGCAGACTTTGTTTTTAGGAAAATGATTAATAGCATCACTCGCTGGATTACCTATAAGTATTTCTGTTCCGATTTCTTAGGTTTTGTTCACTATACTAGGGTGTCAAGGGCTGCCACAGCAAAGTACCGCAGAGAGTGGGTTAAAAGAACTTTATTTTCTCACAATTCTGGCTTGTAGATGGAATGTTCCTCTCGTATTTTCTCATGCTTTTTCCTTTGTGTGCAACTATCCTAGTGACCAAATAATATTTGAGTAGGGCTCACCCCTGTAACATCATTTGTCTAGGTTCCCACCTTACCAGCCCTGTCTCCAAACACAGTGAAGTGACGTTCTGTGATGCTGAAGGTTAGGACATCAACATCTGAGCGGAAGGAATGTATTTGTTCCATAACACTCAGTTCTTTGGATGAGCAACCAATACTGTTAGATAATGACATTTGAGGGCTTATCTGACACCTAAGATAATGTCTTTATAATTACTTCGGGCATACATCTGTGCAGTAGCAATTCTGGACCACTGTAATCTAACTGGAGAGTTGATTCACAACTGTGATTCAGATCCAGTGAAAGCTTTTCTATTTAGTTTCATCCTTACTCCTAACTTTCAGGCTTCTGAGGTTCCAAACCAAAGCTGGCATTTCACCGGGTTCCATTATCGGGTAGTCCCGATTCACAAATTCTGCTCCTCTAGCTCTTTAAATTTATTGAAAGTTTAACTTTGCTTTTCAAATTTAAAGTTCTCTTTTTAGAAATATGCTAATTGTTCTTGAAGAAAAGTGCCTGTAAGTACTTGGTTTGCTTTATTAACTTTGCATCTTCTCTTAGCTCGTTGGCTGGGAATTTCTATTTCCTTGTTAGGTCTCTGTGGCATAGATGGATGGAAAGGCAGATATAAATGTAGCTGAAGATAAGAGGGCAGAGATGCACAGGAAGTCATGTTTCAACTTGCTGCTTTTCAGTTGGGGGTTTGGGGCACATTACCTAGCCCATTATTACCAAGAACAAAGGCCCTTTCCACTTCCTGAAGAACTTAACTAGCCATACCAGGAAGGATGCTGGAGAAAGAACAAGTTTTAGAATTAGTTATATTATTTATTGATACATAACTCAAGTTCCTAGGATTATATAGGAGCTAAATAATTAATATTAACAGTTTTACTATATTGTCTTCCACTTGAAAGATCCCTGGAAACTTATGGCCTTACATTTTTAAAAAGATTTATTTAGACAGAATTGATATCATTGAGTAAATTTTATCAGTAAATATATATATATATATATATATATAATCTATAAATACTAAATTAAATAAGTAAATAGCAAATATATATAAACTGCAAGATAAACTTGATGAATTTTCATTTCTGCATGCTGAAAGTTTTTGTTTTAGAGACAAAGTCTACAAAGTTTGGAAGTTAAAGGAAAAGCAATAATGGTAAATTATGTTTAATAATTTGTCATGAAATTAAGATTTTTATATCTGATTTTATTTCAACTTCTAGTAAGTAATCTTACTAGTTTCCAACAATATGTAAGAAATAGTATTTTGTATTTAGTTGGGCGTTTATCATCTATATATGATGATATTATTTGAATATTGAGCAGATTTGCTCCATACTATTTGTGGTGGAGTAATTGATGGTCAATTTGGAATTGGCTCTGGGCATGGAAGATCCACCCGAGAATTGTTGCCAAAATGACATTTAAGGAGATTGGGAGGGGAAGATTGCATGCTGTTGATTTTCCTGGAGAAGCTGGCAGTGGCTGGTTTTCCTGATAGGAACTCTGTTTACCATGTGGCACTACCACGGAGCCCTGGTCTTCATTTCAAGCATGAGTGGCTCCAGTGCAGATCCCTGAGCCTCTGGCACCCATCCTCCACCCAGCCAGTACAGGCTTTCTAGCTTCCACCACTGGCCATTGGACCTTCCCAGTGAAGATCCCTGGTAGGGATTTACTCGAGACATTGCCACGGGCTCTAGGCCTCTGGCTGGACCCCTTCTGGACATTGGTATGGGATCCAGGGCTGCTGATGGATTCATCAAGTCCCTAACATGTGGACTGATTTGTTACTCATCTGCATTTTGAATTTTTGGGTGAATATTATAAAGTAATCCTGTAAATTCTGTGTCTGTGTTAAATTTCCTTGCAAAACCTGACTACAACATTACTGAAGAACAAAAAACACAAACTTTTTTTTTTATTATTAACCTAACATTTCTCAGAGTGATAATTATCCAGGAATTTTCTTAAAAATTTCCCGTTTACAACTTTGTCTTTTTAAAAGAGTTATGAATTTACTATGGCAAGTGAACATGAAAATCAGGCATACTTTGAAAAGCAGAGAAATAACTTGATTCAGTTTGCTGTCAGCTTTTTATTTTGGTGGTAACAAAAAGGGCACGTTTTAGCTGAAAAGACGGTACACTGAGTCAGATACTGCAACAACTGTGTACTCTGGGCATCCGCCTATCAGAGGATGGAGCTCATGAACATGATATGACTCTGGGCTGTGGAGAAAGAACATATTCAAGAGATGCAGTCTATATTGTATAAAATTATTTGATCATTTTATAAATTTGAAACTAGATTTGTAACTGAGAGATATGTTCCAACAAAAGAGAAAATTAGCATTCTAAATGGCCTCTAATTGGGGCTGTAGCTCAGTGGCACAGGCGCCTGCCTGGCAAGCACAAAGTCATGAGTTCGATTCCCAGTACCAAAAAAAAAAAGAACAAAGTTGGTACCTTCCCCAATAATCAATGCCTGTAATCGACATAAAAGTACAAGTTTTCAATATAGATTATGATTAAGCATAAACAAAAACAACTACTTAGAAACATGGACTAAAATATTTTATGTCATGCTAAAGTAGAAGGACAGTATTGATGAAATCACAGTGTTTTGTAGCAAAATACTCTGATTCAAAATGAGGCAGGGTGAGAACTACCAAAAGTGAATATGTTTATTTTATAGTCTGTGAGCACAGGACTCTATTTCTCTACCTAAGTCTAAGCCTATAGTGTGAAAGGATGTTTGATACTCACTTACTCTACATCTTTCTTTAATTCTCTAAATCCAAATTTTAACTCCATTCTATCTGAAAAAGTATTTTCAATGAAACACCTGTAAAAAGCACATGTTTTTTTATGTAAAACCTGGTGGAAGCAATTTTGCTTTTAGATGGATTTAATAATATGAAACAAGACTAGACGGAAGTGCAAAGTGAATGGGATTTGAGTTATTTGCTTCAAACACTCATGCAAGTGAAAAGTCAGATAACAGTCCTTCTGTTGGTGTGCATAGTAACTGAAGAGGAGTTTTTAAAGGACTTAGTGTGCTAGTAATATTCCATTTATCTACATTGTGATTGCACTGAGACATTTGGTTTGAGAAAATTAATTTTGCTGTGCTTGTGATGTATGTTTGTATGTGTGTTTGGAATTCTACAAAGATCTTAAAAAATAAAAAATAAGTGCAGGTGGACACATGAGATGAGAACAGCAAGTGATAATCTTTATTGAAATTGGGTGACAGGATATACGGATTTCTATACTTTTAAATTTTGAAAAAAAAAGATTTCAAAAATAAAACTAACATGCTGCAAGGTGGACGGTTGATATGACCACTGTTGTTGACTTTCTGCCCTGAAACTTTAACATGGATAACTAGCAATACTTCACTTACGTAAAGCCATATCTTGTAACAAATATTTTGATGACATATTTAGTTGAATGGAATCAATTTCTGAGGGATTATCACTTAACACTTATACACAATAATAGACTCATTCAACATTTATTTGTCATCCAACCTATGAAGCTTGGATGTGAATCTTCGTATATCTCTGGGCATCTCCTCTTTTCGTAGGGTTTTCTTGGAAGCGGAAGGCCAACCCAGAAAGCACTGTTAAGCAAGAGAGACGAGGAAGGGAGGAAAGTGAAGAAACGGTGTGTTAGACAATGGCACCACTATGGGCAAGTGGGCGCAGACTTGACTACTACTCAGAGAATTGTTCCCACAGGGAGTGCAGAAGCTGTGCTATTTGCTTCCCAGGGAACGCTCCTGTTTGACATTTGCTCTCACAGTCATTAACTTCCCTGCAATGCTGGCAAAGGAAAATCAGCAGCCAAATAACAGTATGAGGAGGCAGAACTCATTTTGGTCTGCCTATGAGAATGGAAGAAGCAATAATGAGAAGCTGAAGGAAATCCAGAGAAGTAAGTGTGATGAGCCCCAGAAAATGACACCTAGCTGAGGTATCACTGAGGCAGCCTCCTCCCTGAGTGGGGAAAAGTCACAGAAAAGAGCAGTAACTAAAATGCAAGTGAAACAGTGAACTTTAGGTTAGAGTGTAGAAGAAATATGGTCAGTGCAAAATAAAAAATAGAAAGTGTTTAGGAGAGGTGGAAGGAAGAAAAGAAAGAAGGAATAAAGGAAGGGAGGGAGAAAAGGAGGGAAGGAAAGCGACTAATCAATCTATTCTGGCAATGGCCCTTGACTAAAGTCCAGAGGTTACACTGAAAAGATTGAGAAAAGCATTTTATACATTTCCCAACTCTGAGAGTCTGTACTCAACATTAGCCAACCGTCTCTCTTCTCCTTTCTGGTGTAGTTCGCAAAGGGGGAAACACAGTACATATTGTCAGTGAAGTACTATTACAATGCACGAGCACTAAGGGGCAGATATAGACACGTCTACTGCAGCATGCTAGTAATTATAATATTTGCATAGTAAATTGGATTAGAACCAGAAAAGCAGATTATGCAATAGTAAGAAAAATCGAGAGGTAATAAAGAATCCTATGGCTTGCTCCCTGCTAAAACTATAAAAACCTACCCTCAGCTATGACTCTCAGAAGAGATTTTCAGCATTGCACAAAGAAAAAGAGGGTGGCACCTAAGAAATCCATTTGTTCTGTTAACAAAAATCAAATCTTCATGGACCTCCTCTCTCTTTAAGAAGAAAAAATGATTAGCATTGGACTAGTACAGAATTGTGCATCAGAAGAGTAAGGAACAACACTAAGAAAAATTCATCTCAGAGAACAATTTATTGTGAGAGCTAAAAGAAAACTGTAGTTACCCATCAATCAGGACTTATGACCTAACGGGTATCAAAGGAGGATTGAAAAGGAAACAAAACAAACTAACAAAGCAATACACTGGTCAATTATGAAGAGGCCTCAAGAAAAATATAAATCAATGGT
This sequence comes from Dinomys branickii, assembly GCA_004027595.1. Taxonomy (NCBI): domain Eukaryota; kingdom Metazoa; phylum Chordata; class Mammalia; order Rodentia; family Dinomyidae; genus Dinomys; species Dinomys branickii. Next base: position 189,121 of record PVLD010000897.1, on the reverse strand, counting down.
AAAGTTAAAATCAGCATTTAATTCTGGAGTGGATATACACTGCTGTAGAAAACCAAAGCAGCATATGGACCGGATGCATGTTTTCCCAGAACGAGGAAAAAAATGAATATGCACACGTGCATGCATGAACACACATGTAATATAGATTACTGATTATATATATAATTTATATTTCCCTCATACAGATGAGAAAGGAATTCATATGATATAGCAAATCATAGCTGGTGTCAAAAGAATACTGCTTACCTACAGAACAGACATAATTAAGAAACAGCATTCCAAAGCTAAACAAGGATTTATTAGCTGGGTATGATGGCACACATCTGTAATCCAGCACTCAGGGCACAGAGGCAGGAGGACAACAAGCCCAGACTGCATAGTGAGACTCTGCAACATAAAACCTAAAGGACAAAAGAAAAATGAAAAGGAAAGGAAAGGAGAGGAGAGGAGAGGAGAAAAGAAAAGACAGAAAAGAAAAAAAGAAAAGGAAAAAGAAAAGAAAAAAGAAAAGAAAAGAGGGCTTTTGGTTTACATTTGTAATCACAGCACTCAGGACAGTGAGGAAGGAGGATTTTAAGTTCAAGGTAAACCTGGTCGGCTGAGGCCTCGTCTCATGCCCTGCAAATAGAAATAGAATAAGAATTTTCAAAAGGAGGAGGGCTTAATTTCTTTAAAGTACAACTGCATGGAAATGTCCTTATCCACATATATTCTTATAATTATGTGTCACAAACAAAAACTGAAAACATTGAATGAACACTGAAAAGCACCTCTAGTAGATGAAGTTACACTGGCCTCAGACCTGTCCTGTGCAAAAATAAATGGCAAAATATATTGAGATAACCTTCATCAAAGGCTATGGATCATATTAATAGCCTGATTAAGATTAGTTTTATATTTTTACATTTGCATAAAACTATATATCTTACATGCAAACTTACATGGTATTTTCAAATCTGAAGGGTCATGGAAAATTTAAGAAAGACTTAGTAAATTAGAAATGCAGCTGGGGATATAGCTCAGTGGAATAACTGCTTGCTTAGCAAGCGCAGGGCCCTGAGTTTGATCCCCAGTACCGCCAAAAAAAAAAAAAAAAGAAAGAAACGCACTCAATATCATTTATGCTATAAGCTATATAGTATAAGTGATATACTATATACCATAAGTGCATGATTTTTACAATATACTATATTTAATGTAACTGCTCATCAGCAAATTTAAATATTCTCCATGGTGACTATTAATAAATAAGAATTCAAAACAATAAATATTTTAGTCTATATGGATGCTAACAACAATGAAAATATATCAAAAATGTAATGTTAGAGCAAATTTTACACCCAGGGCAGGAGGTATAAATATAAATACTTCAATAGCAAATATTAAAAATTAATTATTCAATCTAAGAAACTATAACTGGAATGCCAAACTTATTTCAAGGAACCTAACAGGGAAAATTAGAGATGAAAACAAAAACAAGAGAATTAACTAGCAAAAAAGAAACAAAATAATTAACAATACATTTAAAGAGACAAAATAAAGATAAAGTTTGAAAATTTACAAAACATACATTTATTTACATACACACAAAATAAAAGTACACAGGTTTGAAACTGAGAAAGTGATGTGAACGTATTTAAGAAAGGTCTTTATTAAATTTTAAGATTACATTGTTCATACACTATGTTTAAATGACATCAAGAAATCCATGATTTAAGATGGAATGAATTGAATACAGCAATAGGGAATAAATTCCAAAAACATTCAGGTTCATATGTTAACAGGTAACATCTTTCAGTCATTCTGTATTAATTTTGATGGTGTTCTGAAGCTCATGTAAATCAGAATTAAACAAAAGATTATGGCACACAAAAGAAATTTCAGATCAATTTCTAATAGGAATATAAGTACACAAAATTCTAAATAAAATTATTAGTAAATTCAACACTTTATCATAGGCCTAATATATTATTACAAGTATGAAATGTTTTCTAGAAAATAAAAATATTTTAATATAAATTCATCTGTATCTCAATGTCCTCATCTTGAAACAAAAAATGACAAGATTTATAAAGTGATTTGAATACTCAATGTATTAATACATTCAAATGGCTGAGAAACTTTGCTATAGCTCGAGGATTAGTAGCTACTCATATATATTAATAGCAATTAAAATTAATTACAATGAATATATGAAAGTGGTTTTGGATCAGATGGTTTTGTACTTATTACTTCATCAGCTAATGAATTTAACCTAATTCTAAGTTCTCTATAAATGCAAACATATGATATTTTTCTCATGGTTTATTGTAATGATTAAATGATAGAATATTTGTTATGTTGTCTGGCACATTTTAAATTTGTATAGTGGTTATCTTTGCCATCACAATATTTCTGAGTTTAAAATCATCATAAAAGAGTGACAATTCATGCCAAAGGCATTGATTAAATTCACTAACCATAAATATTAGGTGATTTAGGTGGGAGAACAACCAGAAAATAAACTAGCACAAATAAACTTTTATTAAACTAAGAATTATATATATACATTTGAATCTAATAATCAATGGTATCCTGAATTATGAAATGGTAGAAACATTCAAATTAGAACCTGGAAGGTCCTATCATTACCATTTTTCATTTTTATAATGAAAGTTTCTGACAATAAAATCTCACACAAACGAGGGAATGAAAACTCATTACTACTGGAAAGAAATAAACAAAATTGTCATTATTAGCAGATTAAATCACTGTCTTGCTAAAAGATGAACTCAAGGCAATCAATGAAAAGAAAAATAGATTTACCAGGTAATTTTATTTGATTAACAAACGAATATGCAAAACTCAGATAACTCTTCCACTATTACAGACTGCATTACCTCACCTCAAAATTTACATGTTGAAGCCCTGGCTCCAAAAGGACAGCGTTTGGAAATTGGGCCTTTGGAAAATAATGGAATCAAGAATATGGAGTCCTCATGATATAAGTAGTACCTTGGTAAGAAATGACACCAGAGAGTTGTTTTTGTTTCCGTTTCTTCCGTTACCCTGTGAGGACTCAGCAAGTCTGAGCAAGCAGCAAACGGAGCCGAAACCAGACATGAATCAGGCTGCCATCTCGTCCTGGTACTTCTACCCTCCAAAATTACAAGAAAATAAATTTTTGTTGCTTAAGCTACTAAATAAGCAGCTTTTTGTTATAGTAGCCAAAGCTGTCTAGTACTCCTAAATACCTGTAATAATCAATCAGAAAATTAGGGAATATAATTTCAAATATTTCAACTTCATAGTACTAATTATAGTACTAATTTTTAAAAATATTGTTCATACATACAAAAATATCATTAACTTTAAAAAATGTAAATGAATGTGGAAATAATCCATATTTCTGAATTTACAAAATTTGTTTTTCTGAATTTTGAACTTGGTTTTAGATATCATATCATCAGTTTCCACATCAGTTCGTTCCTAGCCACAGCCAACCTGTTTTAGGACTGTACATTCCCTCCTCGCCAAGGTTTCTTATTGGTTTCCTTCCTTTTCCTCCTTTCCATCTTTTACCTAGCCAAAATATGGAATACACTAAGGAGTCCACTCACGAGTGAGTGAATAAAGAAAATGTGATATGCATACAGCAAAATACTATTCAGCCTAAAAGTGCTAAAATCTTGTCTTTGTGATAATGTACATGGGACTAGCGAATGTTACGTTAAGCAGAATAAATCAGAATCATTAAGTTAAGTACCAGTTACTCTCACTTGTATGCGGAAAGTACAACAGCTGCTGTCACAGAAGCAGACTGTAGGACAGTGGTTAACAGGGACAGAGAGTGGGCGGGGAGACATGGAGAGGAGGTTTAACGGATACAGTGGCACAGCTGGATGGGAGGGACAACTTCGGTATTCTACAGCATATGAGGGTGTCTATAGCTGAGAACAGTTAATTGCACATTTCAACAATGAAAAGGTAAATGCTGCAGCTGATGAATATGCTTGTTACCTACATTTGATCATTATACTATGTATGCATATACTGAAATATCACATTTTATATCATATATATACAAGCATTACTTATGAAAAAGAAAAAAGAATACATCAGAACAGTTTGCATTTGATAAGGGTAATTGCTTATGATGAAAAAATGTAGTAAGTATTTATGTGTTGTCTTAGTTACCTTTCTCATTGCTGAGACACCACAGCCAACACTCACAAATCAAAGGAGGGAAGGTTTATTTCAGCACATAGTTTGTGAGGGTTTCAGTGCATAGTCAGCGGAGGGGCAGAGGGGCATCGCAGAGGAGGAACAGTTCATGGTGTGGCAGAAAGAAGGCAGCAGTAGCAAGCAGAAGTAAAGCAGCAGCCAGTCCCCCTTCCCTCTATTCCTTTATGTTCTACACAGGCTATAAGCCTATTGAATGGTGGCACCAACTCGCAGAGTGTGGCTTCCATTATCCACAATCAGCACTGTACTCATTCGAATCAGTGGACTAATTTAGTGCCACACACTCTGAATTCCAGAGTCGTATGCTCTCTATCCAATCAGCTATGAAAAGCACCACCTATGTGTGCATGAGGCTTTTGGGGGACATCTGGATAAAAGTTATAACATGTTTACACTGGTTCATGACACAAAACTTTCTGCTACTGTAGCTAAGGTTGATAATGTCAAGAAAAGAAAGTTTAAAAGTCTGTGATCTCAGGCAATTTTATTTAAGAGAGATAGAAAAAAAATCACAGAAGAATGTGAAAAAAGAGAGGGATAGAACGGTTTCTTTTTTTCAGACACTGCCATGTAGAGAACTGTTCAGTAGGGATATAAAACCATGGAGGGGCAGAGGTACTTCTACCTCAGTTCTTCCAGGAGACAGCCCAGGGTTTTGCACTCTTACCCAGAGAGTAGCCTCACCAAAGTTTTAACTTGGGAAAGAAGTACTTTGAGTCCTTCCAGATGTCTTGGTACTGAGAAAGGCCAGGATATGTCATTGTACTTTACCTAGCATTATTTGACTGAACTTTCACAATGTTCTCCCAAGGTAAACTGTACTTTACAGATGTGGAGGTTCCAGTGTTACTGAAGTTACTTGATTTGCCCCAGTCAGGAAAGTTTGATTCCATAATGATTTAGAGGAAATCTTCCCCAAATCAAGGGGGTTGGACAGTGACTCCAGAGTGTCAGACAAACAGCTTTCATCTAGACTCCTGCCTATGAGCTTACATGTTAAATTCGTAGGAATGCCATAACAAACTACCTAAACCCAGACGGTGAAACAATGAGTTTGCATTCTCTTACTGTGGACATTAATCCTGATGTGTCAACTTCATTGGATTAAGAAACACCTAGAAAATTAGTACAGCATGCTCCTAGGGGGTCTGGGTGGCTCAATGAGACATGGCTTTGGGCACTACATATTGTCTTGGACTATTCCTCTCTAGCACGCATCACCACCTCCACTTCTGGCTGCCATGAAGTAAGATGCTTTTCTCTACCATGTCCTTCTGCCATGGTCTCTCTGCCTTCAAGCCAGGTGATCATGGACAGAAACCATAAGCAAGTTAAAACTTCCCTTCTTTAATATGAAAGGGAAAGAAATTGCTTAAAGGTAGGAAAAACTGGAATGAGGGAAAGAAGAAAAAGAAAGACTATTATATACATATGGCTATATAGATAGATAGATGATAGATAGTTGGGGATAACTGTACTGCTGATGTCTGGTGGTTTGTTGAAAGGAACAGTTAATGCTTAAATTTTTAATATTTTGATGAATTGTGCATGCTTATATTTGGTAATCTGAGCAACTGATGTGAAGGCAGCAATACACAACGGAACAACCATTGGTGAATTCCTACCATCTTGTCTAGTGAAACTCTGTATTGTCTCTAATGTTTTTTTAATGATTATTTTTTCATTCTCTTTAATGGTTTGATCAATCTTCCGTTCTTACCTCTGGTAATCTGAGTAACATAGTTGAAGGTAACAGTATGTACTACAACAACCACTGTTAATTCCTATCATTTTGTTTCAAAGCCCTGTACCATTTTTATTGTTCTTGCTTTATTTTGTTTATGTCTGTGATGTTGGTATTTCGCTATTGCTCTTTCGTTTTTTTTTTTTCTTTACTACTGTCTTTAAAGAAAAAACAACTTTCTTCCTTTAAGTTGTGAGTGTTGGTATCTCATCCAGGAAAAGGAAAAGTGACTCAAACCCTTCTGGGGGCTGGAGATTGGAAATCAAGGAAGTGGCTGGACCATGATCTCTTTAAAAGAGAAAATGCCCCAAGCCTTTCTCTTGGATTCTGGTGTTCCTGGCCATCCTCAGCACTCCTTAACTTGAAGATATATCAATCCAATTTCTGTTGTCAAATGGCCCTCTTCAGTTGATATATACTTGTGTTCATGCCTTTTCTTCTTAGAAAGACATAAATAAAATTGCATTAATCCTTGCCAACCCAGTGTGATCTCTTAACAGCTATACTTACTGAACCCTTATACACACATCAGGCTGTATTCTTAGACTCTGGGAAGGAGATCAATCTGTGGGGATTGATTGAAACCTAGGAAAACCTTGCACATATAGAAAAGAGACCAAGCTTTAAAGCCAGAAGAGACTGTGGTTCTTTCTCTCCTCCAACCCCTTTTCTCTCTCCTCCCGCCCTCCCTCCCTCCTGCTTCCCCTTCTCTTTCTCTTCTTTCTGCTGCTCTTGCACTTAGCTAAAGTGAAAGATGGAGCTCTCATCTCCACTCTTGTATCCTGCCTTGTTCTCCCACGTTAGGCGACAGAGGTGCATCTTTCTCTCGTCTCATCTGGCTGGTTTTATTACCTTCGAGCCTCCATAACACTGTTTTGCTTTTTTGGGTCACCCAGGTTTGTCAGGTCCTGGTCCTACCACCTTACTAACTTATTTATAGAGGTCTGGGCTGTTTATCTGTAACTAGGACTTTGAAGAAGTGTCATCTGTGTAATTTATTTCTGATTCTCTATAATTCTTGCTTTTATTTGGGCATTCACTGATGTAACTCTTCAGATAAAGGGCAAAATCAGAGAAAAAAAGAAGTGTCAGATATTTGACAGAAAAAGCATTTTGGGAGAACTCCCAGACCCAAGTTTTAAATTATTAAACTCTAACTTGCCGAATTCAAAATATAGTTCTTCTATAATCTAGACACTAGGCAGAATTAAAGATTGAACCGAGGTGTGTTTTTTTCTTCATAAGGAAGATGAAAGCCACTTTGGCCTGGTGGAAGCCTTGTGTGTGTGTGTGTGGGGGGCTTATGGCAGGGGAGAGGAAATGCATATGAAAGAAAGAAGTGGAAAGAGAGAAAAGGGGAGGGGGGATAGCACAGAGGAGAAGGGAAAGGAAGCGAGAGGGGGGAGGGGGGGTCAGAGCAGAACTGGAAGACAAGATCTACAGATCCCCGCACTTGAAGTCCACGGTGCAGATGTTTTTAAAAAACTGTCCTCAATTCCTTGATGAAAATTACTCCAACAGAGATCACATGATCTGCACGTGATGAAATGGAATTTTCTGACAAAGAGAAAACGAAAACCGATGCCCTTTGGTATCCAGTGTGAGTGGAGTTTAGGAGAGCCCAAACTTTTTGGTGGCTCCAGAAATGCTTCAGTGGCTGGAGGGCTGGGAACAGCCTGAGGTTGGAAGAAGGGGGCAATGAGCTCTTTGGCTGGGAAGCCAGTGGGTGAAAAAGTGCACACAACAGGGTAAGTGGTGGACAAAAAAAGGTCAGGTGGACCCAGCAAAGCTCTGGTGGGAGGGGACACTGCAACTCATTGTCAGGACAAAACATAAACCCACACTCTGGTGAGAACCAGAGGGAAACCTAGGAAAACCTTGCACATATAGAAAAGAGACCAAGCTTTAAAGCCAGAAGAGGTTGTGGCTCTCTCTCCTCTGTCCCCCGCTCTCTCCTCTCCTCCCTGCCCCTCCCTCCCTCCTGCTTATTCTCTTTCTCTCCTTTCTTCCCTCCTCTCTCCTGCTCTTTCACTTACCTAAACATCAGCTGACAGGAGTAGGTCATTAGCAGGCTGGATTTAATTACAGAGAATGTTAAAAGTTGTGTTTCTATAGAAACGTGTTGTGATGGTATGGCTCAAAACCATCCCTTGGTGAGGGCTCAGATTTTCTTCCCTTGGTTACACACACATCTGTCACTTGCTGCACATGTAGAATTTTGTGTTCAACTCTCATTTAATCACTTTACTGGTGGGTCAGTCAAATCCCTCAGTCATCAGAAACAGTGGATTTCCTTATATTTTTGGCATACAATTTCTAATTTCACTTTGATGTTATCTTTAATCTGGTCTTAATCTTCTCTACTGGTGACCTAGAAGTATAACGCATCTTTTCACATGACTCTTTCTCTTTAAAGACGGTAAATCAAGCTGAGTGATAAGCAGGAGCTTGTCTGCTTCAATATTTAAGTGATAGAACTCCCCAAGGACACGACCAGGAATGCAGCCCTCTCACAAATAATCTCTCAGCAAAATGGTACTCTCCGATTTTCAAGTTTTCCAAATATATTATGCTATTCATAAATACTGAACTATGAAGCCCTTACAGATAAAACTGGAGAAAGACTTTAGAAGTCGACGTGACTGGACAGAAATAGGGCAGATGCATTTTGAATAAAAGCAAGCCAAGTAATGTTTCCTCACACTTGTAAAACTAAAGGTTCTAAACTGTCAGCTAATCCCCAGATGGAAACCATTCAGATTCCTAGTTCCATATATTAATTCTCTGTTTCAAAAAGACACAGAAAAATATCAAAAGCATTAATAATGACATTATTTAAGCACCATGGCCCAGGTGTTGAACTTTGGTGTCTCACCTGTATTTAAAACTCTTAAGTAAGTAGTCATTTGCTCTTTTCCTTTGATGACATGAAGAACTTGTCAAGGTCACACAAATTCAAGCCCAGACAAGTCTGATGGAAAACACTCGTACATTTACCTATTTTGTTATAATGACTGGCACTGAACATCTACTCTGAAACCACTCAGTCTTTGTCTGTTTACAAAATAGTCTTAGCATTGTGACTTTGAAGGACATGTGCAGAATAAATCTAGGATAGGCTATTAAGATCACTAGGCTATAGTATCTAAAGGTAAGATTCCCCTCTCCCTTAGGATTGAACCTAGGGCCTTTGCACCTAGCAATTTCCCCAGCTCTTAATTTTTCTTAAAGTTTTAAAATTTGTTTTGAAATAGGTTCTTGATAAGTCACTAAGTTGCCCAGGCTGGCCTCCAAAGTCTGATCCTTCCGCCTCAGCCTCTCAGAGTGCTGGGATTACAAGTGTGGGCAACATGACCTGCAAGATAAGCTTTTAATTATGGGTTGAGATAAAAACTGGTACAGAAATTGTGAGTAGTTAACAAATCTTGGAAATCTAGAACTAACAACCAGCATGAGCACATTTGGTTTTATATATGAGAGGGACTTCCCTTACCAAGTGAATGAAAACTCTTCCAAATATGCTATTCTTTCTAAGCTGAAGGTAGAGCATCAAAACATCAAGGCGTTTGTTTCTTGATTTTTGCCTCTGGTACTACTTTCCTCAGTTTGCCAGGTACTCCTTAGTGGCTCCACAATGTATCTGAGAACTTGGCCCCACCATCTGGTTACATATTACCACAGCATTCTCTCAAAACAGCACCCGCACACTCAGCCTCTGCTGGGCACCACACTTTCCATGTGGACCCTGGATCTGCTGTTGTTATTTACTAGGTCTCTCATTGCTTCCTTAGAAAATAAGTATGGAGCAATAAGGCAGTGTGCAGAATTCCCAAGAGATTACTTATATACCACCAGTGATTTTCACATTCGTTTTGGATTTCACACACTAGCCAGGCAGTATGTGAATGGGAATCTGTGTGATTTAACTGGATAGTCAAGCAACAGGAAGAAAACAGAAGTAGCACACAAGGCCTGGGTATTTGGGTTGTGATAATGGTAAGATCCCCCTCTTCCTTGGGATTGAACCTATGGCCTCTGGGAAAGAAAGAGATTTGTCACTGATAGTCTGAATTTGCCCTATTCCAGTATAGCCCCAGAATTACCAGTTCTTACCTTATTTCTGTCCTACTACCTTGAGTTGATCTCGTGACCTTCCCCATGGCACTCCCACACCATGCAATTTGGGATAAAATGCCATACTCCTTCTGGAGAATGGAGGCAGAAATTCTAAATGAAACTACAGTCAATCTGAACATAACAGCTGACTAAGGTAATTCAAAATGTCAGAGAAAAGTCCTTGCATTTTCATAACGTGCTATCATAAATGAGAATGTCCATTGCAGTGCCCGTTAGAGAAAGAATACTCCTGAATGGGCCCTGGTAATAAAGCAATATGGACAGTGAAAGAATTCCTCAGGGTACTGTGTCCCCTGTAGCATTCATGCTTGGCATGAAAGTCCAAGAAATTGGCCATTTCTGAAGTCAGTTCCACTACTTCCGCAGGAAGCTACTCTAACTGGGCCACATAAAGTATCCTGTATCTGATTCCCTAACAGTCCTGGTGCTGCTGTGGAGAGCTCCTGGCTTTCTCCGCACCCACCTCTCCTTCGGCGCAGCTCAGGCTCACCACCTGGAGGCCTGGAACAGTCAGTGCTAGGTGTGGCTACACACATCAGACCTGTTTGGTCAGTGCAGTTTAAAAACACACTAAATTTCAAAAACGAAGTAATATTTCAGTTGATTTAACCGGCTGATTATATCTACACATAATCTGTGTTATATTTTCATGGGAACAAAAACCCATATGCCATCTAGCACAGTTTTCCTTCTCACTATTGTAACTGAAGCAATGGCTGCACACAAAATTTCTCTCAAATTGTGCCTTCGGACTTTATTTATAGGACTTGCGCTGTCAACAGAAGTAGTGCTGCAGGTGTCCATCAACACATCTGGCCCACTAGAATGCCTGTATCTCCAAGGAAGAAACTATGTCTTATGTAAGCCTTTGCAAGTTCAACACTTAGGATACAGCCTGGCTGTTTACTCTATTTGTATTTCAACTGCTTTTGAGATAAATAGTTAAACGGCCAGGTTCTCTGAGCTCCAAATATTTCACTAGGAATTGCTGAGAGCTGCAGAGTGCATGGGTTTTCCCTTATGCAGAGATGGGCATTCAGTAGAAAAGCAAGCCCTGCATTCCCACTTTTCCAACCATGTCCCAACCCTGAAGGTGAGGGAGAGTAATCCACAATCATTACTCATTGTCTGGGTTCCTTTGTTCACAGTGATGTCCCGACTTCGGGAATGATACAGCCTTCCAATCTAGAGTCCTGCAATCCCCTAAAGAGCCTGTTTCCATAACTAAGAGTTTAAAAAATGACAGTACAAATGTGGGGGTGAAGCAGTACTTCAGTACGTGACAAGATAAAATCTGGACTGGCCCCATGGACAAGACATGTCCTCAGCTTCCATGTGAGTCAGGATTTGCAGTTTACTGCCCCATGAAGCTCTGTGCTGCAGTGTGCAGGAATGATCTACTTGGAAAAGGCAGAATCATAAGAAAAAATTTCCCCCTACAGGTGACCAATGAGCAGTCAGCTCCCTTCAGAAATGCCATACACTAGATTTGGCTTCTAGAGCGACACTTCACTCCATCTGAAGTGTGCTCTCAGAATACTGTAAGGGGGCCTCACAACTGAGACATCCTCTGGGACCCTCTACAGGTTCTTGGTTCCACATCGCTTGTGAACTCCAGGGGGATAATCACTAGCTTACTCCTTATACAAACGAATGTGCACAGTTCTCTTAGGAGAGGAAAAGGACCTTGGTGTAAACACTGAGAGCTATTCATTTTCTCATGTTTAGGGTCTCCTACCCCAACAGAAGCACAGGGAAGAGGGATCTGCAGTGTGCTATACCACTATAACATGGCACAGATCAGTGAATACTGTGCTCCAGCTTTTCCACAGCAATTACTTTCATGACACACGTATAGATGTACGTTTTAAACCATTTAAGTCACTTCCCTTCTCTGCTTGAACCGTGAAGAATATATTCAACAAAATGGACCGCGTATGGCACACAGTAATTATTCTGATTATAGAAACAAATCACAGTCATGCCTATGCTCCCAGCTTTTCCCTATTAATTTTTGGTGCAGTAGTTGTGGACCTGTCCTACTCTAGATTAAAGATGCTTTGGGTTGTGCAATCCTGTTGCAACCATGCGGTTATTTTTAAACTCCTCAAACATCGGAGCTAGCTTTGCTTCATGCCTCTGTCTTTTCCAAAAGGGAAAAGATTTTCTAAACAGTTAACTTTGGGAGACATTACATATAAAATAATCTCTGAAATACTAGTGTCTCTCTCACTCCGACACTTCTTGTGTTGTGAAGCCCATATTTACCCTAACAGACAGAACCGGGCAGGAGGAAATGCCCTTTCGGAGTGCTGGGGCCTGTTCTGCCCTCTAGCCACGCCAAGCCCATCCTGGAAGACCTTGGGCGGCGGGAGGCAGGCGCGTGGTGTAATTACCGCGAGTGTAGGCGGCGGCGGCCCTTCTGCTTGCAAACGCCAGCAGCACAGAAACGCAGGGGCTCTGCCCCGAGCTCCGGGAAGGGCGCCGGGCCGGGCTCGGCTGGGTAGGCTGAGGCCGGATGCCGCCGGCCTCGAAGCCCTCGGCGCTGTCCATACTGATGAGCTCGGGCCGACGCTGCAAGGCGGCGGGAAGGAGGAGCAGGGGAGGCAGAGCGGCGGAGGAAGGCGGCTCGCACCGGGCTTTGACGTCGCCCGGCTGCGGCTAGCAGCTCGCGCTCCCGGCACGTAGCGCACAACGTGACCGCACACAGCCTTCCTCCCCGGCAGCCCGGCGGCCCGCGCTCGGCGTCTCCGCTTCGCCCTCCTCCTCCTCCTCGTCCGCGTCCTCCGGATCTCGCCTCCGCGGCGCGCGCCCCGCGCCAACCGGGATCCCGGCCGCGCAGCCCGGGCTCCTCCGCAGCAGCCGCGGCCCGCGCCGTGGCCACGCAGCGGGTGGGCGCCCCCGCTCGCCTCCGGACGCCAGCGCTACGGTAGCCCGCGCGGGGAAGCCCTTCTGCGGCTCCGGCCCCGAGCGCTCGCGGAGGCGACGCCCCTCCACCTGGCGGGGGCGGCGCGGAGCGGAGGACGCGCGGGGCCGGGCGTGCGGCTCGGCTCGGCTCGGCTCGGTTCGGCTCTGCGTGCTCCCTCCGCGGCGACGGCGGCGCCTGGACCGTGCGCTCGGCCCCGGGGGTCGCTGCGGCGGGCCGAGCCCCTCCGCGCCGGCCGGCGCTGACGGCGACCTCGGGGAGCGGCGGCGAAGCTGCGGCGGCGGCGCCAGGGCGAGCTCGGACGCGCACCCCGCGCCCCGCGCCCCGCCGGACCCTCCCCCCGGCCTTCCTCCTCCCCGGCCCAGCCCCCTCCTCCGCCCCCTCCCGCCCGCCGAGGCGAGTCTGTCTCGTGTAACAGGATTGGCGTTGCAATGGCAACTGATGGAACGGGGGAAGGCAAGACAGCGGGGCTGGGGGCTCCGGACTGCGGGCGGGCGCGCCGCTGCCGCCGCCTGACGCTCCTCCGGGGACCTTCGCGAGTTACTTTGTGAAGGAGAAGCCCGGCGAGAGAGCCCAGCTCGCGCCCCGGGTCAGAGGCCACTTCCTGCTCCCGGCCGTCCGAGCCCGGCTGGCGCGGCGCGGCGCCACGGCCCCCTGGCCAGCGCGGAGCGAGCGCGGCCGGCTCCGCAGAGACTGGAGCTCCGTCCCCGAGAGCACTTCGCCGGCCTCGTGCGGCTGCCCACCGCCGCCCCCTGCGAGCTCCCGGGCGCCCGGTGCGAGTGCGGCGTGCGTGTGCGAGTGTGTCAGGGTGTTGTGCTGCGGGAGTGAGTGTGTGCGTGTGCATGCGTGTGGGGCGCGCGGGGCTTCTGCGCTCCGCTCGCGGCCGCCACCGGGGAAGGACGGACGGACGGCGCTGCCTCCCTCGGCGAGCGGCTCCCGGGCACCTCGGCGCGGCGCGGGCGCGAGGGGAGCGCGCCTGGCCGGCCGCCGGCCTCCGGAAGGTCCCGCTGCGTCCCCCCTGGGCTGGATATGTTCGCGCTCACGCGAAGATGGATTTAGTGTACGGGCTCGTGTGGCTGCTGGCAGTCCTCCTCGAGGGCATCTCCGGCCAAGGAGCGTACGGTGAGTGGCCTCGCGACGCTATGGCGACCTTGTGATTCTTAGGCAAGATAGGGGGCTGAGCTAAGATGCAAGACCCGCGCGTCCCGGGGCCCCTCCCGGCGTGGCATTTGATTTACACTTCGTCACGTTACCGGGAGCGTTGAGCAGGCAGCGAGCGCGCTGCGGATTGAGCTGCGAGCGGCTCCCCCGGCGCCTCGTCGCGGGCTCCGAGTTGGGTCGCGGCAGCATCGCCCTCGCGCGAAAGAGTGGCTTTGCACTTGATTTATCCCCGCGGGGACGCAGCGGGCTCTGGCAGGCTTAGATTTAGTGATGGATCGGCTCCTTGCGAGCTGCGGTGTCAGTACGGCTCTTTTCCCCAGAAAAGAATTTTCGCGTGTGACCCTGTGCTCCCCAGCCTTCTACACACGCACACACACGCGCGCGCGCACACACACGCACACACACACACTCCCTCCACCTCTCCACCTTCTTCGTTTTCTGTGGATGCCTACATGACTTGATTTTCCGGCTCAGGAAGTGGGGTGACAGTTGAGTTGCGTTCTGCACCAGCCGTTGCCATGAGCACTGACTTGGGGAGGGGAAACAGCAGGCAAGATTCTCGGTGCCAGACACAATTAAGGGACGTGTTTGTGTGAATGGATGAGCAAATGCATGAATGAACGGACAGCCAAGTCCGCGCGTCGGGGCTCCAGAGCAGGACGCGGGCTCCGTGCAAAGGGAAGCCGGTCTCAGCTCTTCTCTAGAAAACCCAGATCAGGGAGGGTTAGGACGAAGAGAAGGGTGAGCTTTTTAATTGGAAGGTTTTGAAGTCCTCAAAAGCAATTCCAGCTTCCTTCGCTTGTCAGCAGTTGGCACTCTTGGCTTCGGCATTTAAACACACACACACACACACACACACACACACACACCAGCAGTGAGCTGAAATATAAGTCTCCTGGGACAAGCAGGTGGCACTCCAAAACAAAAAGAACTTGTGGCTTCTCACGGTGTGCTGCTGAGGTTAACGTTGAGCGGCAGATCCAGACTTACCCACACGTGTCTTCCCATGTCAGTGGAATGTGTGCTGGAAATCCTGCCCACTTTGGTTCTGTCTTGCTGAGGGATTTGGGCCCCAGCACGGCAGGGCTAGGTCGGTGGCTGCACCAGGGTCAAAGGCGTTTGTATTTGTGGAAGTGTCAGAGCTTGTCCTGCAGACCCTAGAAGTGACTGCGCGTGGTCACGGGTGCCTGGGCACCTGCAGTCCTCAAACCGTCTGGGAAAGTGCAGAGCACTGTGGTCGGATGTTTGATGACGAAGGCAGGTGACTGGATCATCCTTTACCCTTACCCCGTTCTGTCTCAGGCTGAACAGTCCTGGGGCCAGAAGAGGGTGGCTGCCGGCTGAGAGCGCTGGTCCTTCTGTCATGCCATCTGCCCCTCCCCTTTCATGTCGTCCTTCTTCCCTCCTTTGCTTGGTCAAGAAACCTCTAAGTATCTGCATTTCCCTTCTGCCTATCCTATCCGTCCCAAATGAAAGGCAACTTGTCTGGCCAAGGCAGGGGCCGGAGCGGCGGTGGAGGCCAGTGTGTGTGTGTTGTGTGCTGCTGGCATGCAAGAGAGAGATGCAGTCTCCTCAGAGCTTGACTGAAGGAAGGCAGGAGGTGCAGCTTGAGGTGGCAGGAACTCAGTGAGTGCTGTAGTGACTGCTGGACCCACATGTCTTCATTCATGTTAGGGATGAGGACAGCTGAGATCATCCTTAGGTGGCTCTTGCTCAGGCTGGGACCATTTGAATTCCTCTTGTCTGGAGTTCAAGTTTGCCTTTCTTTCTCATTGGTTCAGAGCATCCTAATTAAAGAGACTTCTGTCTTGCATCTTAAATTATGTGAGTGCCTGTGCACAGGTGTGGGCAGAAGTGCAAGCATGGGTGTGCTGAGGGCTAAAGAGTAGTGTGGGGAACTGGGAGGTGAATGCAACACTGGTTCCATTTTCCTGTCACTTTGCACATTCAGATCATTTGATCAATCTCCTTTTGGGCAGTGGGAAGGGGCAAAGCCTAACAGTGTAGGTAAATAGGAATCAGTGGTCTGGGTCACTTATCAAGGTGGGCTTTTTTTTTTTTTTGGCGGTACTGGGGATCGAACTCAGGACCCTGCGCTTGCTAGGCAGGTGCTTATTCCACTGAGCTATATCCCCAGCCCCTGGGTCACTTATCAGTAAGAGAGAAGGCTGCCCTCCACTGATGTGGGCACTGTGATGAGGATGGTGGTTCTTACTTTGTTTCACCGTGGATGTGGTTATTAGTCATTTAGCTGGGAATAGCAGTGGCTTTGTGTGAAAAGCATTAGTCATCATCCCTGGCTATGCTAAATGTCAATTATTAGGTGGGAAATATGTATATATTTCAAATTTGTTTTACATATCACAGGAGTTAGATTTTTCAGAGCGTGGTCCCTAATCTTGAGCATCAGCATCTGCTTGGAACCTGCAGGAAGTGCACATTCTGGGGCTTTTCCCAGACTTTTGATATCAGAACTCAAGGTGTGGGACCCAGCGCTCCCTGTTCATCACCTGGCTGATGATGACATGCAGTGGACATGCGCATTGGAGAGCTGGGGACATGGGTTTACACTTTCATTGCCTTGACTTGTAACTTGTTTCCTAACCTAAAGTAGTTTTATTCATCGAATCATTTATAGCATGTTATTATTTGGTTAAAATTGTCATTTGTAAAGGATATAGATGTAAACTTTATTTGTTTTTGTTTTGTTTGTGCGGTACTGGGGATCGAATTCAAGACCTTGCACTTGCCAGGCAGGTGCTTGTGCCACTGAGCTATATCCCCAGCCTGATATGAGATTTAGTGTAAAGTTATAAAGGGGGTTTTGAATATTTTGCATGAAGTTCTTTTTAAGGGATTAATTACAGAAGCTGCAAGTTTTAAACAGAAACTTCAAAATCCTAGATGGTAACTTTCCTAGCAAAAAGGTCTGTATCCCTGTGCTTGTTTATTCGCTTGCAGTCACAGGATGTATAACCACACGACAAACAAAATAAAATACTTAACATTACATTGCAGTGACTATAGCCAAGAAGAAATAAAGTATTTACTAGGGAACCTCTTTACCTTTCTACTTCCTGGACGGAAAACTCTGAGATAAAATTTAGATCTTAATTTTTAGTGAGATGAAAATGTTTGTTCTAATGTATGGGTTAAATTTTCTAGAGTAATATATGCTTCATCCTACTATACTCAAATAGTGTGGTAACTATGAGCTTTATTTAGGTGTAATAGTTTCTGCTACAGACCTAGGAATTTCTTGTCATCTATCTTCAATTTTGAGTAAAAAGCTGTACAGACGTTAGCACTGACATACGGTATGGCAGTTGAGTACAGAAAATTGTTCTTTAACTGCAGGTCCACCCTCACTCAATAATTCTGATGTCATTAGACATTATTTTTCATGTCCCTCTTATTTCATATCAGATAAGACATTAAAGAAATATGAATTATTTGAAGACCTTTCTAAGGAAAATTGCCCAAAACTCTTCACAATAGAGTAGCATAAGAAAGCCACGTGGATTTTTTCCAATGACTGCTTTAAGGGATAATATACGTTTGAAGATACTTATTTTCCAAAATTCATGTTCTTAAGCAAGAAATTTTACCTTCTTGAATTTTTAAAGTTACTTGCATTGAAAATTTTTTTCAATAAAATACAATTAGAGTTTTAAAGTTTTGTTTGAATTTTCTTTTTGCCTGAACATTTACCACTTCAAACCAAACAGTTATTAAATAAGCAATGGGCTGATGCCTGTCTATTTGGGGCATTTTAATTTGCTGCCCTTGCATTGTATTAAGTTTAGAACAATTAATTAGATACAGCAGGGGGGTTAGAATATAAACTATACTTGTAATATCTAGAGATGGGGATCTGAAGTATCTTTTTGGTTTTAAAAGTTTTCTTTGCAAGTGGTAGTAAGTTGTTTGAGCTCTTAAGTTGTGGTTTTTGAAATATCATTGATAGTTTCCTAATGTTAGAATCCTTCCACCTGTATGCTTCTCAGTTGGCTTCATGAAGAAGAAACAAAACCTGAAAATCACTCTGTTGTCTCACACTGTAGTTTTACAGCTGGTCATCACAACTCCAAGTTATAAAGGAGGTTAGTAAAATATTGTGATTGTTTTAACATAGACAGATCACTGCTGTAAATGAAACACAAAATAAAACTCCTTATCTGGGTAGCTTTAGTAGGAACCAAATCAACCAGTTACTTGCTGCTCTGAAATTGTTAATTCTCCATCCAAAATTGCTTCCAGGATATATAAGATGCAAGAGAGTAAGTTTATCAAACACATGCATTGACATTTTGGCAAGCTATATTAGATCAATTCAAGTAACATCAGTAAATCTGGTGTAATTTAAGTATGACACCCAAGGCAATAGGTAGACAGAAATGGCTTGGTCAACTTCACAAGAAGGAGATAAGTAGACAGGAGGTCATGGTAGGAAATTTCAGACTGTCAGTGTTTGTTTTATCTGATGGAAGGATCCGAAAGAAGACAGCTGCAGTGGAAGCTTAGGCAGATGTTGTAGGCCGTCTCAGATTGCTGCGTCTTGATAGCAGAGCACTGATTAGAACTTTGTCCAGTTTAGGTTTGGGGAGACTCTGCGATGCCATAGTGCTTTTGATGGTACCATATTTGCAGTGACCACTTATGGCAGAGTTGGAGATGTCTTCACAAATACTGCTGAACAAAACCAGTCTGAAACTCTGTGGCACACAGTCAGCTCTTTCTCTTGTCCCACTGCTCACTTCACACACTCACTGCACAATCTCACACACTCACTGTCCAGTCACACACACTCTTACACTGACACCACCTTGGACACAATCACCAAAGAAGATGTGTGCAGTGTCCATTGTGTCTGGGGGTAATTTTTTGTCTATTTAGTGGTTATTACTTTTTGGCCTTGGTGGTTATATTATCAAGATTTCCTGGGCAAAGGGGGCAGATTATTTATACGGTGTTACTTTTTCATGTCCTCTGTTCACGAACTTGATTCTTTTCACGGTTTTCATCTGAAACTGAGTTGGAAGAAAATCCAATTAAATTCAGTGGTTAAGGTTCAATGTTGACCTTATGGGGAAATTTGATTCTCTTCTTACCCAGTTTGGTTTGATTCACTTCTTATCCAGAATTGTGGAGAGAATTTAGCTCATAAACTGAGGAACCACTGTATGTCCCTGGAGAAGTCCTTAATATTTTAGATGGAGCAGATTATAAATCAAGGTTGAGGAACCTTTTCAGAGTGAAAGTCAGTGATCATGCCAAGATTCAGACAATTAAAAGTCACAAGTAAGGCTTTAGAGATCAGGCAGTTCTGGTAAGTAGATGCCAAAAACGTTATTCTAGAAAAAGCAGTTTTCATTATCTTAATTTTTTTTTTGTTTGATACTTCATATTTTTATTATTATTATTACTTTCTGTGTTACTGGGGATCGAACTCAGGACCTTCTACTTGCCAGGCAGGTGCTTATGCCACTGAGCTGTATCTCCAGCCCTCTAGTACGGTTTTGATACTTCATATTTCCATTATGCCTTTGTGGTTTTTGTGGTATAGTGGTGGACCACCTAAACATTCCTTGAGAAGCAAGGTGAAAGGATTCTTTTCTGAAAGGGTGTGCTTTGCATTCTATTAAAATTCCTCATTTTAATGTAACTTGTGAGGACTCATGATCTTTGAGCGCAGTTCATGTCTTACTAAGAGAGTGTTGAGAACTGTGGTCTTGGGCTGGCTTTCAAGAATAGAGATGATTCGTAACTCCTGTTTTCTGACCTGGTCCTTATACTTGGGAAATCTTACAGGAGTTGGGTTCAGGGCTTGTAGCTCACAAAGGCAAGTGAAAACTGCCACGTATCTCAGACTGATCCTGACATTAAGCTCTAGCATTTGCGTGCTTTGGAAGCTAGAGTTGTTCTATCAGCTCAGGGTGTTAAATTGGGGAAGGTCTTCGTTATTCTCCTTGTTAGGTATTTCGGAAGGGTGTGCAGAATATTATAATGAGTGTATTTCAAGTATGAATAGAGGAACATCTTCCGCTTCATTATAATCGCTATTAACTGAATAGTCCCCAAAATGAAATTTCATTTCATTGCTCTAGTGACTGTCAGTGTAAATATATTACATAGAGCAGACTGGATAAGTGATTATATTCATAGAAAACTGGATCCTATTTTTATTCCCAAATCCTATTAATAAACTTTTGACCTTATAAAATTATAAAGCTGTGAGAAGAGACTTTAAGATATCATTAAATCATTTCACCAATTCAAGACATAATGATTTTTCCATCATATCAGGAGATCCTATGTTTGTGGAATTTCTTTTTTTTTTTTTCAGAGTACAGATACATTGATTAAATGGACACTTTTTTTTTCCTTTTTGTCTTTTTTTTTTTTGCAAATCACTAAAACTCTCATCTTTTATTACTGGACCATACATTTAACTATCTTGTGTTTTTTACCAGTGGCATTTCATTTTTTTCATGACTATGCTACCTTGCAATGATCTCATGTAAACTCTTACTATATTAGTGTCTTACTATATTTTCCAAGACACAATACTATTACTAGTCTCATGTTGTAAATAACTATTTGCTTTCCTGTTGATTAAATTAAGAGTGATGATTTCTCTTTCATAATCCAAACCATGTAGTCCCTAGGAGTTTATAATCACAGAAATGGAGTTCAATTATTTGTAACAAATCTTTGGATTATCATACATACAGGAGGTTTATCACTTAAATACATATGGTAAGATGAAAGGTACTATATTAGAAATTACCATGCAGCTTTTTCTTTTTTTAGTGTGTTACCTCTCTAAGTTTGCATAAAAATAGGAGGCATGTTTCTTGCTAGTTATAGTCAAACCTATATTAAAAACTGTTGTGTGGTGACCTTATGGGGTCAAATACATGACATGTTGCAGTATGTTCAAGCAGAATATTTTTTATCATGTTTCATTGTAGTGAGAACAGAGGAAATAAAAATAATCGAGTGATTTTGTTGGAAGCGAAGCATATATGCCTGAAAGAGGAAGGGTTGATTCACAGCAAGGTGGTTCCACAGCCCTAATGGAGTGCACATGAGGCAGACAATATCTGAAAGAGCTACTGATGTGGCAAGTGAGTTCATGGAGAAAGGCACTCACAAGAAAGCCAAAAGAGCAGAAATGAACAAAGCTTTATTTGAGCTGGTTCATGGCCGGTCTCTAACCAGGAGCCAGAGAAGATGTCTGCACTGATCTGGGTCTCACCTTTGGTTTAAGTACGTTTTAGGTTTCTATAGTAACCATTACCTCCTTTTTGAGCATCTTAAAACAATGTCATGCAATTATCACAAAGTTTACTTCTCCCAGCAGGTCAGGTAGCTGAATTCCAAGTGATCATTGCAGTTTAACTTTTAACCTACTTCCCAACACTGCTGTGAGTTGACAACTAACCAAGGCAAGTGGGGGTCAAATATAGCTTAAGTGAACATTAAGTGACTTCTCTTAATATGCAGTTAAAAACAGAAAGTGGAGTCTCTTTTGCCCCATCACTACAAGTAAAGGCCATTAGAAAAATGCATCTGCTCTTTTAGTAATGACAAACAGCAAAGTCATATTTTCTTTTCTGAAGGAACTAGAACGTTGCTCAAGTGCATCAGAGCAAAAAGAAAAATTTCTGGATGAAGGACCTCTTCAGGGATATTTTTCTGGTCTCTTAACGGGAAGTATGAGGGAATACAGGTTCTGAAATAGAGCTTATGGTGGTGGAATAGATTATGTTTCTTGCTGATTAATTGTGTAATTTGGGAACATACAGAGGAAGGTAGGCGCCGATGAAGTAGTAGGGTTCTGTCTGTGACTTCTGAATATAATTGTGCATTGGACATGGGGCATCTCCTCAGTGGACTTCTTCCTGAGGGGGAGCATGGGACTCCTATGAGTATCCTAAAAACGGTATAAGAGCCTTGAGGAGGACATGCTACTTTTCAGAAGTTGTGACCAGTGGGAATTCTATGTAGCTTTGTGTTAAATCCAGGTAACTCCAGTAAGCAAATGAATGTCTAAGTTATATGCTTAATTCATGTAGCTATGAAATAAGGGCTGTAAACACAAAGGTAGCTATGGAGATAAAATCAAGTGAAAACATAAATCAAACAAGGCTCTGTGAAAAAGACATAAATGCTTGTGCCTAGATAAGAGAGAGCAATTAAATTGCTGCTGGTGAGAGGGAACTGGAACATCAGGCGCTGGCCCTTGCGAGTGGGTTGGCATAATGTGGGTTGAGGTAGAGGGCATACATAGGTACCGATGAATCCCCGCTGGAGGGTTACCGGTGCAGAAGAAAGAGCAACCCTGATGTAAGTGATAGAGGTTCAGCAACTTCTTCAAAGTTTCCCTCAGTTGAAAGCAGGCATCTGTCCTTTAACAAACCTATGTTATCATCTAATATCTGAGGGTAGGCATGCCCCCAAATTTATTGCATGATACTCTGGGTCTTGCTCAAATGTTGATGTCCACCAGGACTCTGAGTTGGTATGTTTTCCTATGAAGCCAACAGACCTGGTCTTCTGCAGACAGGACACTGTCTCACAGGTTCCTGTGGTATATGAAGGCCTGTGGAAATCTAGGCACACTTAGGAAGCTTGGGACCTACATAGCAGTGACTTTTGGAGGTTAAAGACTTTTCAAAGTCTTTTTACAATGTGGAGAAAGGAGTGCTGCTCAGGAGCAACTGACTCTGGGCCCACAGTAACTTAAAGCATCGTGTTGTTCCTTACAAATGTGCAGCCGCTAAGATGAATGCATTGTGTGCATGAGAAGATAGGTGTGCACTTTCTTCTTGGATGGCTTCATTCCTGTGCAGGGCAGCGTGATGCAGTGAGAAGCTTCTGTGTGATCTGGGCATTCTTCCCGGTCACCTCAGCTTCACTGTATGACCTCAGGGGAAAAATGTAATCTTCATCCTGCAGTTTTCATACCTCATACACTGTTAGGGGAATGGGCTGATATACAGGAAAAATGTAACTAGCAGCAGTGTTTTTAAGAAAGCATGATTGCTCTTTGAAAACTGAGATAGAAGAAACATGGAGAATTTCCTCCCTCTTCATAAAAAAAAAAAATGTTTGGTTGTGGCACCAGTTGCTGCAATCTCATAATGAGATTGTCATTTAGTTTTTAGGATGGAGTAAGGGCCTAGAAACTAATGAAGAACAAGTTAGTACTCTTTCCTGGAAACAAAAAGTATTCAGGGTATCAGCAAAAAATAACTCAAGTGGTGTGTTTCTTTTTTGTTGTTGTTGTTTTAGTACCAGGAATGGAACTCAGAACCTTGCATTTGCCAGACAGTTGCTTGTGCCACTGAGCCATAACCGCTTCCCTTTTTTTTTTCTAGTGGTGTGTTTCTTAACACTCTATATAACATTAGTGTGTGCATGAAGATGCTCTGTGACGCTGTTATTTGTGTGCACGTGGATGGGACACTGCTCCTCAGGCTAGCTTCCTGATCCTAACCATTCTGTCCCTTAGTGTGGCTGTCAGCAGGAAGCTGCTCTCTCCTCATTTAAGAACTCCAAGGAACACTGATATATCTTCAATCTGATGGTCGCAGGTCAATCTATGTGTAAGTATATATGTGTGTTGAAATACATGTATAAATATTATTTTTGTATTAAGGAACAAGAATGTTCTTGACATTCTTCATTTGCAGACTAGCTGGAGAATGGCAGTGTATAAAAGTATTCCTTTTAAATGGAAAACATCTAGCGACATATTTGTAAGGATATTTGTAATCGGTAATTTTTAAAAATGAGGAAAAATAATTAATGGGGGTTATCACAGATTTATAGTGTAATATTTTCTAATTTTGAGCCCAAACTGGCCAGCATTGCAGCTTTTCATGTACTCACTGCATCATTTAAAAAATTGTTAAATTAGAATTAACTGAAAATTCTCAGACCTTACTCACTGTTAAACCATAATAGCAATATACGTAAGAGGACATCTTTACACATAATGTGTTGTAATTATCTTTGGCAAACACTTTTTTGTTTCTTGAGGGTGAATGATCACTTGCATATTCCATCTTCATCTTGATAAAATTAATGAGATGGCTACAGTCATTAAATTAGATTAGCCCTCTGACGGTCAGACTCTGTCACATTCCTTGTATGTTGGTTGGTCAAACTGTATATTCCTTGTATATTGGTTAGCACACCTTTAACCAAACCAAAAGTGGTCTTTACTCAGGCTGTAAACAGACAGCAAAATTAGCAGTTGAGAATATTGATTTTGGATTAACAAGTCTCCCTGAGCATATGCAAACAGTAGAATCTGTAGTATGAACAGACGTCGCTTCTGAGTAGTTGCAGAGTTCCTTGCCATTCTTACCTTAGAATTGGTGAAGCTTTACGATCGGGACGCGGGGGTGTATTTGTCTTCTTACTGCTTTTGTTCTTTTTGTGACCTGCTCCATTGTTACAATTCTTCCTCACCTTTTGCGTCACAGTTTTTATTCATATTTAACATTAACCTGTACTATCGCTCGTTTTCTCGGAACAGAACTATTTTATTCCTTTTGTAGAATTTTTAGTCTTGGTTCACAACGAGTAACAGCCCAGTCTTTGATTCCTGTAGATCTTTTTGCACGGCTTCAGGAAATACACTTGTTGAAGGAGGTGCCGTGCTATTCTCTGAAGACCATTCCCGTTGGCGGCTACACAGTGACATCATCAATTCCAGTCTTTTCCTAAGCCAAGAATAACCCCCAGGGGGCTGTGGCCTAAAATAATCAGCCTTGTATTTTCTGATTTCCTGTGTCTCGCTGTCACATCTTCCGGACTACAGAAGCTGGACTGGACGTAGCCTTCTTCACTGTCATTTTGCTTTTGAACTCCATTATCATTACGATTGTGGATAACATTTACACAAACACCCACCACCTACAAGGACTGAAACTTACTATGCTTTAGGTTTTGGGGCTGATGAATGGAAAGATAAGCTTTGAAAATTTTTTTAGTGTCAGAGAACAAAAGTTTAGTATCAGAGATATCTAGTATCAGAGAAAAACTAAAGAGACACACATAAACACATGTATACTGCATTTGTATATACAGGGTGTATATATACACACACACACACACACACACACACACACACACACTCTAGCTGTATGCACGAATATAAATGCCTGAACTATACAAGTGTACATGGTAAGCATGTGTGTATTCATGGAGTGGCTCTCATGGGATGGTAGCTGAAATTTATTTAGGTTAAACTCAAAGACCGGGTAGATTTCCCTCTTCCCTTGCAAAACCAACCCTGATTTTGTGTTGGTAGCAGGGCACACAAAGTCTTTCACTTCAGTTTCATTTTGTTTTGGAATATTTTTTGTGATGCATTCCTGTTTGTATTGCTCTTGAGTTTACAACGTTACCATTAGAACCTGACATTACTTTTTGCCTTCCTTTATCACAATAGACAGAGGAGAAATCTCTCTTAGCTGCACAGAATTACATGTGTAGTTCATTTTACCTTCATTGTAGCGATGTACACACTTGGAAGTCAGCATCCCCTCTACACTCTGAACACTGTCCTTGTTGCTTTGTTACTCAGGCCTTCATAGTGGTCTTTCTTCTTCTTAAGTGAGTTTTTAGTGTACTAAAGATACCCATAGTCCTGTGAGGATGTGAAGGTATACAAACCAAACCTAAGTAATGTCATTTTCTACCTTTTTCCAGCTAGTGTTGAAAATTATCCTAGCATTGAATATAGTGATTTTTAATAAAATAATTGCCACTTATCAAGAGTCTACAATATGCTTTATCTTGTATTGGAAGCTTTATACATCCTATACCACACTCGACACTTGGATTTAGATAAATTTGAAACTGAAAGCCTTAGAGTGCAATAGGTACATGTAATTGCCATGGCTAAACACAGAATCACATATGGTGTGTTTATAGAGATGAATATTTCTACACATTTTTATGCATTGTTAAATTATATTCAAATGTGTGAGTGATTATTTGGACTGTGATTTAAACCTGCAAGTTATGTACCTCACATGGTGCTGTGCATGAAACTTAGCTCAAACAAACATAATGTCTGAAATATAACTGAGATGGTAAATTTTAGTTTTTTTCTTCAGAAATGTATATACATATATATATAGCTAATGTCAGCACTTTATACTATGCAGTTTTTTAAACTTAAAATAGAAAGATTTTATTCATATTTTTTCTTTTTAGCATTGAAATACCTGCACTGAAGACTTTCTCTGGTATAATTTAGTTTTAGATGGATGTGATAGTTTACACTGATTCATAATTAGTAATGCATAAAAATGAAGAAATAGCTCGACGGTTCATTTTGTGGGAGTCCAGTAGTTTTATCACTGTATGTATAGTGGTGCTAATAAAACATCACCACTGGCAGGTGTACTGCTTTATTTCCCCCAGGCTGATTAGCAGTCACTGGCCTTAGAAGGATTGATCATTAAACGTCATATTTGGCCTGATTTTTGCCTTGAGCTCTCCCTGGGTATTCCTTGAACATTTTTTTTGCACAGAGTTAATTGAGGAGACTCTATCCGTGGATTACTTTTCTTGAAAATCTTGCTTTGCTCAATGGGACAGTTGATTGCAAGCTCTGCCCTTCTCTCAGCTGCCAGTTGAGTTCCTCAAACCTCAAAGCTTACAAATCAGTGTAGCGCAGTGATTTGTTTTAGGTTTTCAGCTACACCATTTGTGACTATAAATGTCATTTTTTCCTATGCTGTTTGAATGCAGTTATTGTGTCGTATAGTATAACCCTGTACCATTCTGGCAATTGTGTGATTGATACAGACTGCTTCGATAGGGAACCATTTCAAGAGAGAACAGGAAAGGTATTATATTCTGCTGTAGTGCTGTGCATTTCTAAGCAGCTGATGTTTCCTTGAACTGGCCACCCCCAAACTTTCATAGGCAATTGAGTGTTTAGAACTTTAACTCTTCACTCACTCGAGCTACAAAAGCAGTTCTCTGAAATCTGTTTTACATATGCATTTCACAAATAAAAATTCAGTAATTCTCTACTACAAACGTGCTGACATTGTATTTTAAAGTCAGATCTCTAGTTTTAAAATTGGGAGGACTGCTTTTATGAATTCCTTCTCTAAACACTCACTTCTTAATATTCTGGCCAAATACTTGAAACTAGTGGGATGCGACTTCTTCCACATGGAGAGCTGTGATGTATTGTGAGGTCCTGTGGGTCCCCACGCATTTTGGAACCAAATATTGCAAATCAAACTGCAAGCTTTTGTGAAAGAATGGTGTGAAGGGTGAGTCAAACCCAAATTCAGAAACGTTCAATAGATTTTATGTTTTTACTCCTTCACTCATTTAGTGCTATATTTGGGAATACTTATAGAATGCAACATGCCAGCTTTTTATGTCTCCCTCCACTTCCAAGTTTTGCATTTTATGATACCATACATGTGTGGTCTATTTTGGGTGAGGTGGATAATGACTTAATCATTGAGATATAAAATTCTATGCCTATGATTTAAGTGCCTCTGCATGTTATGAATTATTATTTAAGTGAATGCTATATAAATGATTAATAATTTAATAAATGTCTGTAAGAACTGGAATAGACATTCTTAAACAAAATGATGAAATGTCTTATGAGCCAAAAATGCCATGTAAATGTTTAGTTGTGACAAAAATTAACATGTAGATTGTCTTAAAGACTATTCAGAATTTGATCTAAGAATATTTTCTGATAGCTTAACTATTTACCACTTTTCATTCATTTGACCTGGCTGTCATCTTTTCCAAACAATTATTATATTTCAGATGTTTGCAAGTTATTAATGGAAGACTCATTCTTTCTACACATGGGAAGTTTTGGTAAAGCAAATAATGAAAAATAGTAAGGTAGACTTCCAGATACTATTGTGCTGGTGTCCTTTGGACTGAGCTTGAAATTGCATGGGTAGGAGCAGATACACTGACTTGGTGTCCGTGTTAGCCCAAATAAATAGAAGCAGCAGGTATAGATTGGGTATCTAGAAGTATAGTTCATTGGTAGAGTATTTTCTCAGCATGCTCAAGGCTCCAGACCACAAAAACAAGCAAAGAATTAAGATTTACTGCTATCATAGGGAAATAAAAGGCTGATAGATCCTGGATTAGAAGGATAGATCAGATCAAGGCAGTATGTAGTACCTGCATATCATGGGTTGACCTTTTCAGGAAAAGATTTATATGCAAGTGATTGATTAGTCATGAGCAAAGGGAGAAGGCAGACTTGGATTCAGTTGCAACAGATTCCTGAGCTTAGATGAGGTAAGCTTAGGCTGTGAAGCTAGGCTGGACTTCCAGAGATGTCCTAAACAGAAGAAAGTTTTTCTGTGGTGCCTTTTGTACTGTTCATTGGACATAGGCTCTTCTGGAAAGTGTGCAGTATCTCTGAATGAGGCAAGAAGCTCAGAAGAATTCAGGTGTGAGCAGTCTGCAGGTAACACTTTTGGAAGCTGGAAGAATAGGTGCCTTTGTGCAGAAGGGGCTCTGAATAAGGACTTCTATCTTCTGGATGTCACTTCTTGTGCTGCTTGTATTTGCTTGCTTATGAGAATTCATCGTCTTTGAAAACTGGCCATGTGGGGTAAGCATCTCTTTTTAGGGAGTCTTGTAAGAAGAAAGTAACTGATGAATTTCTGCCCCTGCTGTTGTCCCTGGACTTGGAACTATGACTGCTATGAATCATCTCAATTTTTCATACCCTTATAGATTCCCCTGACTTTCCGCTAGTGATTCTGATGAACTAGATGGAGACCCTAATGAACTGACCCCAACAGGACCAAGATCCTGTACATGAAGCCATTCTCAGGATGCAGGTGATGTATTTGTCAGTATTTTTGTCAGATCAAGGTAAAGGAGTATCAACTGGTATTCCAGTTGGTCACCTAGGTGCTGGATGTCTTCTCTTTAAACAGTGTGGTAGGAGTCTTATCTTCTTCAAACAAATTTAATTATCTCTGCTAAAGAGGCACTTCTTTCATTTCCTGCATGCCTTTTGAGCCCAGAATAAATAGGTGACAACTGTCACACAGTTTGAGACTTTTGCGTTGCTGTTAGGGGGTGTTTTCCCTCTAGGAATTAAGATATCTGAGCTATGTAGGGCCAAAATTCTCCTCTCAGGAGGCACAGATATCCTGCATGGCTCCCTGAGATGTAATTGAGGGCCACAAAGACTTTGAACTCTTAGTTACTAGATTTTTGTATTCTGCCTACTGGGGATGCAGCTGTGCATAACGTTCATTGGTTGGGAATATATTGTATCCTGATATGGGTGTCCAGACCACTCTGGGTATTACTCCCAAGCTGCTCTATCAACTGCTCCTTCAAAAGCCTGGGGAGACCTGCAGGTTCAATGCAACTTGACATCCAGAGCCTGGAATTATTTGGAGGTGTCTCCACTCACATGTGTTATGTGGTTAAGACTCGACAGGTAATGTTCTGTCAGACCTACAGATTGTTAGAACGTGATGTGATAATAGCAGTAGAGTGTATGATTGTGTTCTCATTGTGATATCTTCTTTTCTCTTCATGGGATCCCTTTGTTTAGTACAATGTTATGAAATATTCTGTCTTTGTTGTTCGTATATTCTGAAGTGTTTGCAGAAGCCCTGTGGACAGGAAACAAACTCATACCTAGAATACATGTCAAGTCTAATTAAGATGAATTTCTGCTATTCATTCATGTGCAAATGGAGCCCAGTGTATTCAGTTGCTACTAAATGGTTGGTTAGTTCCTTTGAGGAATGGTGTGTCAGGGTCTGTCTGGCTGGCAAGTTGGACATTTAGCAACAGCTAAGTCAGCCTTGATAAAGGGAAGTCTTTATATTCAGTGTACACATAATATCCATATTTTTACTATGCTTTCTCCCTTATTCCTGCAAAACTAACATTAGGGTGGTAGAGGACAAGCTCACTGATGCCAAATGGTCTCAAGTCATCCTGTACTCTTAGCTTATGGCTTTATTCTTAATTACTATTGCTCTGCAATAAGCCACTACAACTTAGTGGGATAAAACAACCTCATTTGCATAGTCATAAATTCTCTAGGTCAGGAGGTCATACATGGCATGGTCACACGTCTTATCTTTGCTGGATAATTTTTTGGGCCCTCACCTGGGGAGACCTGCAGGTTCAATGCAACTTGACATCCACAGGCTGGAATTATTTGGAGGTGTCTCCACTCACATGTGTTATGGTTAAGACTTGGCAGATAACTGAGGTCTCTGCTGGGCTAATAGATAGGACACAGACACATGGCCGCTCCATATGGACTCGCCTGTGGATTGTGTTTCTTCCAAGCATGGTGGCAGGATCAAGTGCACTGAGAGGATGGACACAGTTTCTC
This sequence comes from Dinomys branickii, assembly GCA_004027595.1. Taxonomy (NCBI): domain Eukaryota; kingdom Metazoa; phylum Chordata; class Mammalia; order Rodentia; family Dinomyidae; genus Dinomys; species Dinomys branickii. The sequence continues at coordinate 158,524 of PVLD010000897.1, read as the reverse complement.
GGGACCATATCTTGGAAGTCGCATGCGTCAACACCATGGTACTGTTATTTGAAGCAGAGAAAAAGGAAATATAGATTCCATCAACTGATGGGAATAGCATCAAGCTCACCTTTAAGGAGGACTTGCGAAATTTGAGAGATCGTTGCAGCCTTCTTTAGAAGATACAATCTGCCACATGCCTCTTCCATGGGAGGTAGTCTCACAGGGCAATGACTGGTATCCACCTTCTCCAGGAGACTGCATCCACTTCCATAGACACACGTCTTTTTTCCTGAGTTATTGTTGATCTTCTGTTAGTTTTCTTTGCAGGTCTCCAGCCATCAACCAGCCAAGCTATTCACTGCTGCCAGAGAAGCTTTCTATATTCTTACCTCGGCCATTTCTCTTTGACACAAAATACATGATCCCCAAAGTTCTGCCAGTGGTTGAGCTTTCCTTTGCTGCTCTTTGAAGTCACTCTTTGGTGGAGATAGGGTAGGTTCAGTAGCTTTCCAAATTATGCCTCATACAGAGCCAACCCATCTCTGACCCTGCCTGGGACCTGGTAGTTATATGGGGTTTCCTAGCCATGAGTATAAACTTCAGGGTTGATCAGGGGTTTCTAGACTGTATCTGCAGCAGCACACTTGTATCTTTTTTCATTCAATTTCAAATGGGCTGTTTTCATCTAACAATGGACAGTTGTAGGTTCTTGAGCTTGTGAATTGGCTAAAAGAACCTAGTATATAATGACTATTTTGGCAACATAGTCTCCTAATAGTCTATTTTCAGGCACTCTGCCTAAACAAGGGCTCAGCAGTACACCATAAACTGTTTTCAAATAATTCATAATTCTTCATTGTGAATGGCTTGGACTTGCTCAAAAACTTGAGGTGTTTAACTTGTGGTTTTCCTCCTTGGGCTTGCTGTAACCTTACAGTGTTTTGTCCCACTGAAGAGACTTCTTATAGCGTAGCATTTCTGAGGTTGTGTGATTCTAGCTGTGAGATTTTCTCAGCAGAACTCAGTCTCTAACTGCCATAAGCCTCACCTCACTCAGCATCTTCCATGGTGCCGGCTGAGAAGGTCAGTGTAGCATCGCCGGGATGGGAATGGTCTTTCCTGAATCCCCTGTGGCCTCCTAGGAATTGTGCTCTCTTCTTATCCACAGGAAATGTGAAATTCAATCATTTGTCCCTTTTTTTGGGTCTTAGACTCCTAAGACTTTCACTGATGAGTGTTTATTTTCCATCATCTGGGCACAGGAATCTTAGCAGTACATCCAGCAGTGGATCTGCTCTTTTTCTTATCTCATTCACATTTTGGGTGTTCCTGACAGGATGCAATATAATGTTCTTTCTAAGACCCAGGAAGTTAAACTTCTTTCATGCTACACTGTGGCAGAAAACACAAACATTTATTTATTTATTTATCTGTACTGGGAATTGAACTCAGGACCTGACACTTGCCAGGCAGGCACTCTGCCACTGAGCTGCATCCTCGGACCCCAGAAAAGGATAGTGGGCCCCAGGATGATGGGTGTGTCCTGCTATTTGTTCCAAGGATTATACGTGTATCCTGCTGTTTTTCCCAGGTCAGTGAGAACTCCTTTCACAACAGAGATAAAGAAGACAACATTGCCTAGATCATTTGCAGGTGCTGTGAGCTACAGGTATATTGCTTGGTTCAAGCAAGGATAGCACTAGCAGGTAAATACTTGGAATTGGGGCTCCACTAGATAAAATTGTGTTAGTCTAGATCCATTTCAAGCAGCCAAATGATTGTTGAATCTGTAAAACTGGTGAAAAGTGGAGTGTAATTCAGATTACAGCATCTGCCTCTTGTGTAGGTCTTTGAGGACAGTACTGATATCTTCTGTTACTCCTGGGTGCATTATTATTATTTTTTTAATTTGCTGTCTTGTCTGAAGGTGAAGGTCATGTAAAGAAGCCATTTGCTGTATCTGCCACTAACAACTGTGTAGCTTGTTGTGATAATTGTGTCAACGTGGTTGCTGGTAGTTTGGCATCTGAATGTGGTCTCTTCTTTAGGGGTCCTGTTATTCCCATTTTATCATGGAATCTAGTTCTGTACTGACTTCTCCTATTGTCTGTTGTAGTCTCAGACCTGTGGTAACTTATCAGTGATGCAAAAATGGTCAGCTGGTATAGTTTTTTGACATTAAGACATAAAGTACTCGAGGTTTTCCAGTATTTTTAGTCTTTCAAAAAATATTCTTGGTCATTCTGTAATCACAATATATCATTTGGGCACTTAATCTTGAAAGCCCTGGTGATAATGAAGCAGTAATCACAGTCCGCTCCTTACTCTACTGCCATAACCAGTAGCCTTGGTAGAATTTTAAAAATCCTCCCTTATCCAAAAAGATATTTCTACATCTTGCCATTCATATGTTTCTTTGTCAAATCATTTTCACAGAATTTCATATGTAGAAGCCCTAACAAGCCTATGTGGCAGTATTTGGAGAATGGGCATTTAAGGAGGTTTAGGGTTCTAAGGTTGCGCTGGTGCATAGATCCAATAGGACTTGTGTCTATTTTATATGGGAAAAAGATACAAGAGTAGTGTTAACCCACAGGAAAGATTATATAAAGACATAACTAGAAAGAAACTGATTCAAAGTCAGAGAGTAGCTTTCAAAGAAACCAGTCCTGACAGCACTGTGATCTTGGACTTCCAATCTCCAGAATTACAAGAAAATAAACCTCTGTTATTTAAGCCACTCACTGCGATATTTTATTATGACAGCCTTAGCAGACTAATACGAGGGTCAGTAATACAAAGCGACTATAAGACCACAAGATCTTTTCCATTCTTGAGAATAAAATGCAAGGTTTTACTAGGTATCTTTATTTCACCTAGTAAGGAGTGTCCTTTATCAGTCTACCTAGCAATATTATTGTACCATTATCTGTGGTCTTCATCAGGTTAACATTAAGGGTCCTACTTTATTTATTTATTTATCTTTTTAATTTTAAGAATAAAGGATGAAAACATATTAACAGATAGACGTCCATTCACAAAATAGTGTAAGAACAATACAAACAATACAGAGTTACAGACAAAGTGGTAGGAAATTCACAGTGGTTGTTGTATTACCTATTGATATCTTCAAAGTGGTTTCTCAGGAAAACAAACATAGACATGCAATAATGATCAAACCAGTAATTATTAACTGTTCCTTTCAGTAAAGCAAAGGGTCCTACTTTAAAAAACCTTCCCTTTACCAATTTTATGAAGTCTCTACACCTCTTAATTTGGCACTTACAGTCCATTCAGGTGCATACTTTTCTTGCTCTTGCTGGTTCGAACTGGCAAACTCCACCTCTTTCAGAATGCAGTTTCCCTTTTTTCAGGGTCATCTTAGAGCCTTCCTGGATATATTCAGGATTTTATGTAACTTAACCCTGGTTATGATTTGACTACCAGCCCAGGATTTGGGCCTAGCACCTAAGGGTATAAGATATGTTGATTGTCTAGGCAGAGATCCATGCATCAGTGAACTCTCAGTTATTCAGCTTCATGTTCTATTCCTTGTTCATCCTGAACCCTCAGAATCAGTACCCAAGTTACTGTCTGGATTCTGCTATACTTCCTGGCTAGGTGGTGTGACACATTTAGGCCCCTGTCACATTGTCTTTGCAAGCTCAGTACTTTCCCCCTAGCTCTATGCTTGTGTACCAGAGGAGAATGTGACCTCCTGGGGGTGCCTGTGTCCTTCCGCAAGAGGTCTGAAAGCAAAGGTGAAGGAGTGCAGGAAGCAAGGTCTCTAACATGGAAGAGACTTCTCTGGGTACTCACAGTCCAAGGAAACCTATTGATCAAGAATTTTGATGGTATCAAAACAGACATTGCTTTTCTGAATCTCCATGTCTCTGTATCTTCCCAATTTGGATTCTTTCTCTGATGTAGTAGACTTTCCGAGTGAATTAAACTGTATTACTCTTACAGTTAAGTTCTATATCTGACCTACTGGATGTTTAAAATCTCACTGTTTTTTTAGAGATGTAATGAATCAATTTCACATTTACATTGTCTTTCTCAAATACTACGTGCATAGCCTCCAGGAATAGTCATCTAATTGTGTGGGGCTTGTAGTTACTTCTTCCCCCCAACCTCTGAAGCACCTGAGACACTGTGTGTAAGGTCATCTAGTGTATCATCCCAGTAGATCTAGGAAAAAAATAGAATTACATGCAGCTTAACCATCTCAGTCATAGACCTCATCAAAATCATAGCACAGAACTGTTGCTTTCACAGTATTTCCTTTCTGATGAATGAAGTCTTTTCTGCAAAATTCATATTTACTGTCTTGTGCTTGTGTTTTGTCTCTTGTGTGTTCCATTAAAAAAGATTTGTATTTTTTAGTGACCTTTGAGTCAGTTTCAGTTACTTTTATGGTGGTAATTATTTTCTGCCCGTCAAAATTCTTACTGGACATTTGTGTTCTGCTAAGACAGCACTCTTACCCCTCAGTGGCTCCATGAATTGGTTTTGAGGTTAGAATGGTGATGGTGGGGAGAGGGCTTGTCAAGGATTACATGTTTCCCTTCAGCCTAAGTGTGGCTCACTCTTCTGGCAGCTTCTTGGTGGTGAGATGTCATCTTGGCTTCACATGCCAGTTCTACAGGTTTTGAAATCTTAATTTCTTAATCTGAGTTATAATCCATATTAGCTTTTTAGTTTTTTGAAGAAACTTTATATATATTATTTGTACTGTCAATCAATTATCAATAAGTGGGTAAATAATATATATATTATATATATATACGTATATCACACATGTAAGTGACATTGGAAAGATCTTTGCAGTTTTAAAATTAGTAAAGAATAATGAGATACCACTTACTTAACATCTGTTTGCCTGGTTTGTTAACATTTTGTAGCTCTTGTTTTATTTCAGGAAATATTTATATAATCCTCAAACAATTTCAATGTCATCCTATAATTTTGTTACATGTGAATGTAAGTTTAATTCTATTTAAACACATATAATATGAAAGTTACATAAATTATTATTTGGAGGTAAAAAGTACTGCTCCATGATTTTGTCCACCATTGGAGTTAGTCTTCTTTATGGAAAATTTAAGGACATTCATTCATTATCTGACACTTCTATTGCTTGGTATGTGTATAGAGTGAAAGTTCAGATTTTTCTGTCAATAATTTATAAAGTCTATATAAAATTTTGCTCTGAGGAATACTAGATGAGGGGAATATCAGCCACATTTACGTTTTCTGTGCATACCCTTCCTTATTCCAAATGGATGAGAGATGTTTTAATAGTGCTTTATTGTAATAGACACAACACTATTGTCTAGAGATAAATCCATCTCCTAGATAATGCTTTTCCATGTCCTTTGCTAGCTCTTCCTCTTCTCCTTAATCACAAGGGATTCTCGAGTTGAGTTCTATCCTTGTCACCCTTTTTATCCTAGTGCACCTTCTTGCTGCTGGAGGTGATTTAATTGCTGTGTCTGTCTAATGACTTTCAAAATTACGCAGTATCAAGTTTATAATATCCCTTAGTCATTGCAGACTGATCAGGCCCACAACATCTCAAATGAGTGGACTGTCAAGGCTGAAATAAGTGAGACGAGTGAAATGATTTCAGGGCTACAGGAAGATCCAAACCCTCTTACAGAATTCTCATTCTTTGGGTTAAGACAAGGAATTCTGGGCAGGCCGTATTTATTTGGTTTTCAAACAACCAAGGGGGATACTGAAGAAAAAATAGGAACCTGAGAGGAATCTTAACAGGACCGTGGGAGATATTTTCCCAAGTAGTAAATTATGTCAATCAGGAGAACTACCTTATCTTTAGATTGGCATTTATTGTAGGAGTGTGGAGCCTGAGGCTGCAGTCTCCTTGTAGTTAATTGGAGTTGGAACCAGACATCCTCAGCTGTGACTTTATCTTGTCCTTTGAGGTGTCTCAGATTCACAGGCCAATACAGGCTTCAGCGGGGAGCAGTGGTGCAGAGGTGCACTTACTATAAGTCTGCTGTCCATCTCCAGACAAGGTGCCTAAGCTTTATACAACTCCCAAATAAACGTGCAAAGCCAATTGGAAAACCAAACATGGAAAGTCAAGTTAATGTTAAATCCTGCTCAGAGCCACTGTGTAGTGGTCTCCATCAACACTGCGTTTGTTCTGAGTTCCAGACCCATATGTGTCTGCCTCTTTCACCTTCCCACTTTCTGTTCTCAAAAGCATCAAAATTACTATATGAAAAGCCAAAGTCTTTTTACTGAAATCTTCCTCTGTATTTTTCCCTTTCTCATTAAAAACCCCTCAGGGCTACATGGTTGACTTATCATCCATCTAGTGGTCACGCTGGACACTGCCCTGTCTTTAATACTCCGGGAAGCAGTGGATTACATTTAGATCAAATAGTCCTCAGACATACACCACTTGTACTACTGCCATCTTTATGTCTGGACTGTATGAATGTAGTCATCTCTGAGATAGTCTCTTCTCACCCTACTTGAAAAATCCTCCATGTACACACCCGTGTGTCAAGCCCACATGCATGAAAAGAACAGATTATGTCACTCCTCTGGTTTTTAAGCCTATGGATGGAGTGCCTTCTCATTCTGAAGATAAACTTCAGATTCTACCATCATCCCCATTCATTCAAGATGCTCCCCTTTGCTACATCTCCAGCCTCATCTCGAATTAGTTCTCCTTTATTTAAGCAGTTCTCTGAAGACACATCAAAGCTCTAAGGCCTTTCTTGCCTCAGAACCTTTGTACATTCCTATCCATTGCTCCGAAATTTTGTGCTCTGTATGAAACAGGGCTCTGCAGAGTAAAGGACCAATAAATAAAATGTGTATGTTTGTAAATAACATATTGATTGGCTTACACAGTTGTGGAGCCAAGTCCACTGATCCCAAAATTTTGAGGTGGTAAGACAGACCCTAAGGAAAGCTGATGCTGTGGTTCTAGTCAGAGGCCAGCATCCTACAGGCCTGAAAAGAGCACATGTGGAAGCCTGAGTCCAAAGACAGGAGGGAAAACAGTGGCGTGGCTCAAAGACAGATGAGGGAGTGGAATTCTCTCTTCTTTACAACAGATTCATTATTTTGTTCTATTCAAGCCTTCAGTTAACCAGATGAGGCCTGCCTTAACCATCTTCTTGTCACTGGGACAAAATTCCTGATACCTGTAACGTAAAGGAGCGGAGATTTATTTGGCTCAGCCTCCAGTGCATTCATTCTACAGTTAGCTTGCTGTCAGGGCCAGTGGCATGGCCAAAGAGCAGGGCAGAGAAAGCTGCTCAACCCATGGCAGCCGGGAAGCAGAGAGAAAAGGGAACAGTTGGAGAGGAGAACTTACCCTTCAGGTCCCGCCTCCCGTGGCCAGCCTCTTCTGATCAGGCCCTGCCTGCCAAAGCACCTCTAACTGCTCAGCTGATCAATAGGTGACCTCGCTGTGCAGTTCAGCATCCTATTTTAATTTAAATCCACTGTTAATCCTCTCAGCTTCATATACTGCATCAGAGTACTTACTGCAGCTTAATTTTTTATGTACTGTGAAATGATTTGTGGAGTATCTTTTCCACCATCTATCCATAGAACACTTTGCACCCAGCTTGGAATAACACATCTACTTATTAGGACTGAAGAAAGATTGGATAGGTGCTTAACAGACTTTTGTTTGTGGATAAACTTTGAAGCAGCCACGAAAGCCTTAGAACACAAGGACAGTATAAAAGGTTTCTGGTGTTACCATTTTCTGTCCCATCCTAATATTATGAAGAGAGAATCACCTCTGGGAACTATTGCTGAGAAACCAAAGTCACTCAGCATTATTATTACTTTGGAAATAATTATGAATGAGCATACAAATATTTTATATGACTCATTTGAGGTATTTCTTAAATGTATTAGTATTTCTAAGTCAGTGCTGTAGATACATGACATCAAAATATATACATAAACTGTCATTTTAAATGTTAACACGGTATGATTCATATTCACATGATGTGAATTTAGATAAAGATACATTATTTTTTCTCCATTTCTGTTTGCATTTGTAGAAGCATATCTAAATATGGTTTCAGACAAAAATGTCAAAAATGCATGAAGAAATCTCAAAATTAAGTGATTTTATAAACTATTTTATGATCCCTTTAATTAGGTATAGTTATGCTTCTGAGATAGTCTCTGAGGAGACTGCTCTGTGAATTTATTTATTCAATCTTCTTCCAGCTAAAAATGCCCTTAATTTCCAGTCCTGTTCCCTTGTCTGCATTGATCTTTCTCTGAAGACTCCAGCCCACTTAGATCTCATGCTTTGAAGCTGAGCTTTTCTTGTACGTCAATGCCTTATGATTTAGTAATTCATTGCTCTCTATTTTTCTGTCACAGTTGGTCATGGAACAAACCATTATTAGACATTATATACATAGTTTGGTACTTTTTAGACATTTAGGAAAACAGTCAAAGAGGTGTAAGAGTGGTCTTTGTCTTCAGATAACATATACTGTCATTGAAGAGATGGGAAATTCATAATTGTGGCCCAAATACCATTCATCTAGAAGGTACTATATCACAGGTGCTTTATTTCATAATTCTAAAAATGCTCCCATCACAGTATCCCAAAATCAAGGGGAAGAATCTGAGTCTCAAACAAATTGCATAATTTGTGAAGGGTTATGGGTCTAGTAAATGTGAAATCTCAGATTAGATGACAGAAGTGTCTTAGTTGTACTAATGTTTGTATGAATCTATTTTAATGTCCCTTTACAATATAAGGTCACACATCATGACACAGGTAGACGATTCTGATTCACATGAAGTACAGTTTGAACATATGTGCATGTCAGTGGATATTGTAGGTCATGATTTGAAGTGATCAGAGTTTTTGCTGTTACTTTCTAGATTATAGAAAAGTGCCTGTGTCAATCATAATAATTAGAGACTGGAAGAGAAATCAAACTGATATCAAAGATACCACAGTATTTATGGTGACTGGTTCTATATTTCATAATATTTCATATTTGATGTTCAAAAGTTATCAAAACAGCTGCAAAACTTACACATTTGGGACATAAGTATATTTGATTTCTATGTTAATTTGTTGTAGGAGAGACAAGCTCTCCTACTATGCCACATTACTCTCCTGAATAGCACAGATTAATTTTGTGGCAACGTGGGTGATGTGACTACTTTGGTCCATAAAAGGCAGTTGGTTTTATATGCAGTGTTTATAAAAGATTGAAGTTTGTTTCTCCATTTATACTTTAATCATCTAAGGTAAGAGATCTTATGGTCTCCATTTCCTGAGCCAAAAATGGTGAAGTGGAATTACATTTTAAAGGAATTATGAAATTTTTTTACCTTATTAGCTAATGTTAATACATACTATTATAGACGGAGTCATCCCAGAATGGCATTTCTCAGAGGCAAGCTGTGCAGTAAAATGAATAATTCATTTTAAATAGGCCATATATGTCGCTGCTGATTATGTAGCAAATGGCAGTTAATAGAAACCCTTGGAAGCACATTTCATAAGGTGAGGCTTTAAAATGTACATACAAACTTAAAAGACCTTTGAACAATTAAAATTTTACAGTAAATAAATCTTCACAGGTGAGGTCCTGGGTTTAATTCCCATTCAATCCCCGGTGTTGGAAGAGAAGAAAACAGAAAAGAAAAGAAAATTCTTTCAGACTTATAAATGGCATGTATTTTGGCAATGAATAAAACAGTTTCATGTTCATTTGAGGTACCAGAGCACTGTGTAAGAAACTGGAACCAAAACTTAGACTAAATAGTTGCCATGGAGCACTAAATGCCCCTGCAGCAGGCAATGTGTTTCAGGTTATCCCCTGTCTCAGATAATTCATGTACATTATATTGTAGTAGACTGTCTCTAAAGAGTCGTGTTGGACTTGATGGCAAAGATATATTTACACGTTATATGTAGCTTTAATGGCCCACACTAAAGAACCTGACTTACAGAGCTTATAAACTTCAAATTCAAATTTTGAATTCAGAATCTCATTTTCCATAAAATCTCTCTATATGTCAAATGAATCTCTAAAATCAAGCATTCAACTTATGTTTGTTGCGCGTGTACCTGCCTTTGTGCTAAGTGTTGTAGCACATATAACAATGTATAATTGAAATGTTTAATAATAAAAATTAAACACGTGGTCTGGCAAGTACTCAGTATGCTTTATCATTTGCATACCATAAAAAAGACTATTGTTACCCCATTTTATTGAATGTGATCCTACTTTGGGAAGGATACGTAATGTGCACGTTCACCTAACTAGTCAGTAGCAGATTAATGACTCAGACCCCAGCAAAATGACTTTGGAGCAACATTACCATTTGCTTTAACTCAATGCCATAAACAAAATCTTTACAGATATTTTAAAGATTTGTTAAAGATATCTTTCAAGATTTATATTACCTGTGTGTAACTATCTTAGAGAGTATGGAGATCCAGATGCAAATATATTCTAAGAACACAACTAGTTTGGTAGTCTAAGCATTTCTTTAGCAAGTGAAAAGAAACACCTTATTAATAGGTTGTATATAACTTGATATTTAACACTGAGAAAATTCCAGTAATGAAAGTTTCTGTGTTCAAGGTGATAAAACAGAAAAATTCTTTTTTGTTGGGTGTTTTTGAGGAATTTTTGTGAAATAATTGACGGCTACACAGTTGTAATTTGGCTAGGTCTTGTTTGAATCACTTAGTGGTGGTACATATTAATGAAAACAGAAGAATGTAAAATAATGAAACATATCCATTGTGAATTATGAGAATTATATATGGAAACATATACATTATTTTTATAAAAATTATACATTAGTTTCTTATTGTTGCGGTAACAAATTATTGTAAATTCAGTAGCAGAAATTAAGTCAAATACTGTAGGTTTGTCTTACAGTCCTGGAAATAAGAAGTCTAAAATGGGTCTACAGAGCTGGAATAGGTTTCTCTGCAAGGCTGGGTCTCTTCTGTAGTCTGTAGGGGAAAACCTATTTTTACTACCTTTTCCGGTTTCTAGAAGCTGCCCACATCCTTTGGCTCATGGCCCCTTCTTTTATGCTTCAAAGTCAGAATAGTATTATCTTTCTTCGATTCTGAAACTCCTTCCTAATTCCTACAAGAACACTTTTGATCTCACTGACAGCCTGCTTCCATCCAGGGTATTATTCTCATTTCAAAATCTTTAATTATATCCCATCTTCCAAAGTCCCTTTTGCCATATAAGGTGGCGTCTTCACAATTGTTTTGGATTTAAGATATGGAAACTTTGGAGAGTTACTTATCCTGCCTCCCAGAGGAAGAGCCTAGTGTTGAAAGTGTTTGTTTTCTTACAAAAGCGTGCCTTTATCTTTCTGTACAGACATAGATGCTGTAATAAGGTAATAGGAAGTCAGATGCAAGAAAACTCCCCTGCTCTTCTCTCTGGCCCACTGAATGACCTTTTAATAGTTCATTTCCTCCTTTTCACTATGTAAATTGTATCTAACAAGGAAAATTTCAGTAATGAACTTTTAACTGTGATTGGATTTTAAAAAGCTGCTTTAATCCATTACTTTCACTATTTTTTCCATTTAAATAAAAAAGAGCTGAAGTCTAAATGATTATACTTTTAGTTCAGATGGATTGTCTGCAAGTATGTCTTTGTAACTTAAGAAGAGTGTGATTGGATTAAAAGAAATAGTGTCTTCTTGATATTTTTATATGCACAGCAGAGTAGAGTGATTAAGAGCTTCTGGTAGGTAGTTAAGAGTTCGTGGATGCTTGTTTTCCCTCATTTGAATGGCTGGTGAGAAATATGTATTTTAACAATTAGAATATTATTCTCCTGCCTATGAACCTCATCCTAGGAGATGATAATGAGGAACTATAGGGAAATAACTGCCATTTCTTCTTTCCCTACAGCAAACCTGACGGGCTTGGGGAAATCAGCGAGTTACATATTCATGTCCCCAACTGGCGAATGTTAGTGATTTCCATGTCATTTGAAGAATGACTGACAGAAAGTACCATAGAGGCTAAAAGCGTCTACTCATTAAATATCGTTTCAACTTTTGAAAGACATTTTATTTAAAATTCCCTAACTTAGTACTTTACAGTGTTTTCCTTTTTTGAAAATTGTACTCCATGGTGAGAATTTAAAATAAATGAAAACGCACAGAATCTGTTATATATTTAATTCTTAAGAATTGAGTATGATTTGCTGGCAGCATATTGGAGTATACTTTTTATGGTTTATATAATAACAACGATCACAACAAATGCATGTGTAATACTGTTTGCCTGGCAGTCCCCTAAGTACTTTGCTTACATACTCGTATGTGTGCACATACACACGTATACGCGCACTGCTGTTATCCTCACTTGGTTACAAGAACAGCTCAAAGACGGATGAAGTCCAAGTCCCGTAACCAGTGAGGAACAACTGGGGTTCAAACTAAGCTCATCTCGAGAGTGCAATTGCACAACAAAATATGTCATATCTGATTCTTTAAAATGTTAAGAAGCACTCCTGAAGAATATGAATATAATTATCTCCATTGAGAATTCTTCTGGAGGTTGCATTTACAAAGCTGACCAGTTTTAGATGGGAGTATGGAATTTGCACTATTTATACTAGACAGTAAATACTAAGGGGTTGCAGTTTTGTGAACTCTGGTTTAGGCATGTGATGTGTTTGGAAGGACATGAAGGTCTGATAGCCTGGTAATACATGTAAGGTTGAGAAAAATGTCAGGTTTTTGATCCAGATGGATCTGATACATAAGGAGTGGGAGCTAAAACTCTTTTGGAATGGCCACTGGGTGTAAGTTCTTGTTTCCTTTTTATCTATTGGACTTCCTGGACCAGGTAGTGCTAATGATAGTCTACTTCTAGGTTGCTGCTTATCCCTTAGGGAGTTATGAAGGTTTTGCCATTTATCTTTGTCATGAGGTCCCTCAGAAGAACCTCGAACCACAATTCTGATGTCTTCATTATTTACTTACTTACTTACTTACTTACTTACTTTATTTATTTATTTATTTAGACTTACCTTAAGAGCTCTCTCTGGCTGTTTACTTATTTCTATCTAAATTCACTGTCGATGCCTATGCATATGTATAATTTGTATTTTCTTTAAACAATAAAAATTGCATACCTGCTATGTTAACAAATATCCCTTCTTGTCATGGAAGAGTTACTTGAGTAGGAAAGGCAAACAGGTAAAGATATCATTGCAAACTTGTTTATTCAAGCAGTGTTTGAAATGTGCTTTCTTGGTGTAAGTCATACTGTGCCTCTATATGTAGTTGTAAAGCAGAGAAGGCGCAGTCCCGCATTTACCATTCCCATGCTGTGACATGCACCATGAGAGAAATGCACAAATGGCTTGATGATACCACTAAGAAAGGAAGGCTTCACACAAGAAAGCTGTTTAAGTCTTCCTGCAAGCATTACAAGTACCAAGGGAGGAGAGTATATGTCAGCCAGAGAGGCGAGTGTGTGCGGTAAATCGGAGCTTCTGGCCCTTGGAGGAACACAAGTGGGAGCGCTATGGGGTCAAGAGTCGGAGGAGGCGCCTAAGGAGGTCGGATGCCTTTCACGTGGACCTGCATAGGCTATGCTATGCTAGGAAGTTGATTTGGTTTTTTTCTTTTACTTTTTATTTATTGCTTTTGAATTTTATTTTGTTATTTTTTAAGTACATAATGTTTGCGTACATAATGATTATATTCTTTGTGGGGAGTTGCTACATGTAAGATTTGCATGAATTCTGGAAAGTCATAGAAAGGCCTCCAGTTTCTGAAACTAATATGCTATTATTAGTTTTACTCTAAAAAGCAACCACCGGGAGAACATGTTAGGGCAACTGTAGGGGAGACAAGTAGGCTAAAACTGGAGGCCAGGAGGACCATTAAAATGTCACAGAAGTAAATCTGGTAAGAAATAGCAAGGCTTTGAGTTGACGTAATTGTGTCAGTGCTAAATAAGGTAGGAGTCAGTGAAGCACCAGAAGAATCCTACAAAAGTTAAAAATTGCATATGCATAAAGAGAAGAAATGATTTTCAAATTCTTGCCATGTGTAGATTTCATTTGTTCATATGTAGATAGAACACTGAACAGGAGGACTCTTTGGAATTAAACTTGAAGGTGAGGGACAAGGGGTTGGGGACATTATCACATGTTCTGAACGTATCGTATTCAACACGTTCAAAGATATTCCAAGTCAAGCTTGCCTGGTAGTTGGACAGAGCTCTGGAGACTAGGGAGAGGGCTTTTTCAGAGTGACAGGGTGACTTGGAAATCATTTACTCCCTAGATATTCACCTGCCTGCTGCTTTGTGCCAAGTGCTGTACTTAAAGGTGGTGATTTAATAATGAGTGTATTACGGCACTTTTTCTCAGGGAACTAAGCATGGAAGCATCAGTAACGGGCCATGGGAGTTCAGGCTGTGTGGATACCAGGGGTCGGTCAGAGAGCACTTCTGCTGCGGAGAAAGTCCCTCACCCTCTTAAGGAGCATTAACATTTGGATGGATAGATGTGGAAGGAGGGGTCCTCCAGTAAAGTGAGAAACTACCTTCTGAGGAGGGGGAGTTGAAAGAAACAGGCATAGGAAGAGAGAACAATATATGATGTGACAAGCCATAGAGTAATAACAAAACTAACATTTTCACCTAAAATCTATGCAGTTCTCTATGACCTTAGAACTATCATAGGGCAGTTGAGAATAGATCTAACTTGTTCTTTTCAGTGAAATGTGAAGTAGCCTGCAGATCGTGAATGAAAAAGGAGGAAGATTAAATTCCTAGATGGAATTAGAGAAAGAACACTATCTCATTTGTACTCAAAGGAAAGGAAGAGGAGGAAAGCAGATGGATTTTTAGGAAGGCAGGTTGGGTTAAACTGGATCAGAGAGCGACGGACACTAAAGAGTGATGCAAAGGTAGAAGTAGTATCTAATAATAGGTTTTTAAAAATTTTTAATGGAGTGACATCCCTGCACAGGCATAAATAGCTGTTCTCAAAAAGGTTACATGCTAGCGGGATGAAGTAAACAACTTTGTCTTTCCACACATAACCACATACATATACATGAGGTAGTAACAAGTAGCATAAAGAATATAAATTAATTTGGGCCCGTGGCTCATGCCTATCACCTGAGATATTTAAGAGGCTGAGAGCGGAAGATTGCAAGTTTGAATCTAGCCTGGGCAACATAGCATTATCTCCTCTCAAAAAAAAAAAAAAAAAGGAAGAGAATGTAAATGAAGCTAGGTGGGTAAAGAACAAAAGGGTGGGTGGTTCCTATTAATCAGGAACTTTCTGTGTGGACAGTTCAGTCAAGACCTACATTATATGAGAACGCTAGGACGGAGCCTTCGTTGTAACGGAACTCTGCCCATCAAGATCTTGGTGTGGGAGCGGGTAGGGAGACCGAGATACTCCACAGAACAGGAGGAATACAGTCAAGCCAGACAGGGCGCCGGGGGCCAGGCTTGTAAGCCTCGGTGACCACTGAACTACGTTAGCGTCTATTCTGACGAGGTTGGGAGGTGTGAGATGGTAACGGGTGAAAGCTTCTTTATCACTCAAAGGATTGCTGGGTGGGCTGCTTGGACAGTGGAGTCGTAGAGACCTGTTAGAAGGCATGGGCTGTGGTGGAGGGGAAAGTTAGGTGTGGTTTTGAGATAGGAATTCCTGTGAGTTTTCCCAAGGTATTTTGTAAGAATCCAGGAGCACTGCATGATAATAGACTGAGTGCTGGAGGAGGGAGATATCCGGATCGCCTGAGGAATCAGGCTCCCTAAGTGCCTGTGGAACAGTTTGGGATGCTGGCAACTCCTTCTTCCCAGGTGTTGCGGTGCCTCTCACACGGTAGTCATTTGATAGATGGTGATTTCAGACTCAGTTCCATCCTTACAGAGACGCGGAAGCTTTTGTGTGAATCTTTGTCGTAGGTACTGCTGTTACTACCACTTTCATTACCGAACTGGATTTCTAACTTACCATCTGCCCGCGCATTCTCTCTGTCCCTCACTCCTATTGTTTGAATTGAATTTATTTTGAATGCCTTCAAGTACAGAATGGATTTTATGTTTACATCTAAAAATTGCACATCGGCAGACACATCCGCGCGCACAGGCATAGCCTGTGGTTATGCGCAGACTCACCAGCACTACTTCATTCGCTCCTAAGTATTCCTTCGTCTGGGTTCTCTGTGTCAGGCTGCATTAATCCAGCTGCTTGACTTCGCTGTGGTTTTGAGGACCATGATCACACGCACAAAGCCCGGCAGCTTCTGATTGAGAATGGCGGTGAAAAACAAGACAGAAAGCAATTAATCCGAGTCGTGTCCGCTCGTCTTCCCGGGTAACCGCAGAGACATTTAATCCACGCATGCTCTTGTTTGCCTTTCCAAAGCGAGTGCGGTCGTCAATTACTGTGGTATTACATTCAAGAACGACGAAATGAGACCAGTAACACTAGGATTATACATTGCACCGCTGAAAATGGACACTATCTCACAGTCGACATTGGGATCACCCTTTCTGTAGTGACTTCGCTGGTTTATACTGTATATATGCTATTTGAGAGGATTTTTATGCAGAGCCCCACATATACCCAATATATATAATTTTGATGTCTTAGAGGTGCAGTAACTTTTCTTGTGGAGTATTTTAACCCTCAAATCTTATTTCCTTAAAGTCTTCACGAGGTTGCTGTTTTTAGAAAATTGTCTAAAAGTACATCTCCTTCTACTAGTTATTTAAAGTGGCCATTTGGCAGTGTTATCTCAGAAGGAACTTGACTATAAAAGAGAACGCTGTTTCTTTCAAATTCCTTTTGTTGTATTGGTGTTTATACCGAAGTTAGTTGTTTTAAATAACTTGCTGCTAAAGTTGAACAGTTTATTTATTAAACTTCTTGATGGCAGATGTTCTACTGTGGACATCCTAATTACCGACAAAAATCAGAGTCTTTGCAGTAGTTAGGGTTAACAGCTTCTGATTTGCATCTTGTTTGTAAGCCTAGCCAGCTGCATAGTCTTGGACAAGGCATTCAACTTTGTAAACACATCCAAAGCATGAATATGTTTTAGGAGACTGTTTTCCAACTTATAAATGGTCTCATAGGTTGAAATGGGAAGAGGCATATGACATATTTATGATGTTTAGCAGAAATTGCTAAAGTTGTTGGGTTTACACATATGAACGTGCATTTATTAATGCTAGATTCTGGATACTCGATATGTTCAACTGATGGACTCGTCTGTAGCCTTGCACCAGTTTTAGTGGATTTTGCTCTGAAGATTAATTCCAACCTGGAAACCCACAGAAGCTGTCTCCATCATTTGCATTCATGTGTTTTCTTTCCAGTTAGACTTTGTTACTTCTAATAGTAAGTGCGATATTCTTTGTTACCTCTTGGAGGATACCTTCGGTTTAGAAGGTTTTTAGTCCGGTGGGGAATCAGAGTCCTGGAAGTGTGATATTACTATGACAAGATCAGATACTTTGATAAGATACCCACATTATAAGAAGTTATTGGCCTTTACTGACAAGCCTTTTTCCGTAAGCAGGTTTTTCAGAACTATTGTAACATACTCTGCTTTCTTTTAGTTGCTCATTGAGAATTTTAAAGCAGGTAACTTTTGAATGAATATTTATGGGTGCCTATGCTTTTGTCAATAACTTCAGTGTTTACTCATCATTCTTTTGGATTATGTCTTGCATAAGATAAGTCTATTTTTATCTTTTCTAACTTAGTATCTTTCCACAGTATTCTTGGCTATTTCACACAGTGCTTTGGATAAAGCCTACTCTCACTGGAAGATAACAGTAGGGATATTTTTCTTAACAGAAAATCAGCACATAAGGGCATTATTCTATGTGAAAGTTTGACTTACTTCTGATGTCAAAGATCATTGAACTTTGTTTTCTGTGAGGATAGTTTTAAATCTGATAAGGACCACAGTCCTTTCTCCCCATGCACTGATATTCTTGTAGGAATGTATCTGCACTCTGGCTCAAATTACAAGTAATGTGTAGGGGATAATGACAGCTCATGACATTAGGCTGGTTGAGGTTATTTTTTTTATCATTTAAGTCCATACAGCTGGAGAAATTTAAAATTTTAAATTATTATTTGTAAGCCATCTGCTGTGTTAGATACTAAGCCAGGCCATCCATAATTTAGAGGAAATAAATTGATTATATCGTCTCGATTTTTACTGTATGCTACCTTCAATCCTATCTGAAATTTACAAGGCAAGTATTCAGCCCATTTGAGGTAAGTGAGTTGCCTAAGGTTAAAATTTCTAGGTAATAGAAATCTAGTCCTTCCTCCTAGGAAAACAATATAACATGTATGTGTTGTCATGTTTTGCAGAATGTTATATAAGAAAAAATACATCAATCCCAGCTCTGATGGAAAGAGATTGGTGTCTACACAAATAATAAGCACTTGTATATTACTACCAGGCATGAATTAGTCTGAATATTTTTCATTTATTAACATAGTTAATGCTCTGTTAGGTAGTTTTTATTACTCATGATAATAATCCAGATTAGCAAATTGAGGCACAGAGTTGTTAAATACCTTGCCTAAACTTGCACAGATTAGGAAGCAAGGGGGCTGGGATAATGTTTCAGAGCCTGTCTCCAATTCAGTTTTCTTTCACATCAATGGCCTCTTTTAGAAGCCTTACAAGGCCGGGGATATAGCTGAGTGGCATAAGCGGCTGCCTGGCAAGTGCAAGGTCCTGAGTTTGATTCCTGGTACCAAAAGAAATAAAATAAAATAGAAGCCATACAGTTAATTTGTACACAATAATGATTAAATGAAAGAATCAAAGAGCAAGATCCAATTTACCTAGCATCATATATGTTATTCATTTGTCACAAGATGCAAAACCAAAAATATTCTTCATGATATTTAAACTAGCTTAGCTCAGTGTGGTGGTGTGTGCTTGTAATTCCTGTACTCTGGGAAGCTGAGGCAAGAGGATCACAAGTTTGAGCACAGCCTGGGCAACTTAACAAATTACCTAGACCTTATCTCAAAAGTTAACTAACAGTAAATAATACTAGAGGCTGTGGATGTAAAAGTGTTAAGGGCCTAGGTTCAATTCTCAGTATTACAAAAAATAAAATTGGCTGAAGAACTCCATAGTTGAATTTAAGTTAGCTGGTACTGAACTCAGTTTACCTTTTAAAATAAAGTTTATGGTGTAGACATATAAAACACAGAGGTAATAATTTTAAAAATAAAGTATAAAACATAGCCCCAAATATATTTATGGATAAAACCATTTTACTGAAAACCAGATTCATACACAGAAATGATAGTGTTGATAAATTCTTGGACTGTTATTTTATGTTTGGGGACTTTTGAGAAAGCCTAACACATATGCATACTTCAAAGAAATTACTAAAAAGTAAATATTCATAATTTTTCATCTCTTATAAATTATCAGTCATTTAGCCACATTCTTGTCCATCCCGTGTTTCTATGAATACGTAATTTCCACATAATTGCAATTGATGTAAAAAAAATGGGTTTTGATTTGATATTATGTAGCAACATGACAAATAGGCTGTAGTCTGAATTTTATTTTTAAGGGTTGAATCTTACCTGTCATAATCCACTAAACTCTTCCTTCAGTTTGAATGTAGGCAGATTTCAGCTTGTTCCATATATTTTCAGAACTACTGCAATGCACGGACTTATACATTTGGATTTTGTCTCCTTTCAAAACATTTCTGAGAGTGAATTTCCGGAGGAAGGATTACTGGGTCAAGGTATACCAACATTTTCCCAAATTACCTTCTGAAAGACAGGTACCTTATTTTCTTTCTTAAAGGATCCATTTACTGGTTAGGAACATATTGCTCTGTGCTTCATCCTAGAAAAGGACAAACAATCTGCCTTTTCGAACCTTTAAACTCCACAGTATTTCAACAGAGATGGTTTCTTACCTAAATAATTCTTACCCAGGTAATACAGTTTGGACCCATCCTCAGATAGTGAAAGCTCAGGGTTTTGCAGGCAGCCTACAAAGTGAACTTTGGAAAGTGATTTGGATGAAATATCCAAAGGGGAGGACAGACCTTGTGTTTAGAGGTGTTGCAAAGTAAAAATATTGCTTTAACGTTAACATTAGTAGAACTTTGAATCTTTTGTGTGGCATTTATAAAATAAGCAAAGTATGCATGGTTCAGGGTGGAAATTACTGATAGGAGAGCAGTATTTCCAAATATATCAAAATTCTCTTTTGCAAACTAAAACTTGGTATTTCTTTATATGTATCCACATAGTGTTTCGTTGCATATTTATTGATGAGTTTACTTATACTTTACATTTAATAAAATGTTTATGACATGTATCATCTCCAGTGTAAGGCTGATCCAAAATTGAAAGAATGGAAACTTAATGATTAGTTCTCAATGGTTTAATTTATACAGTGTGCAGGCTCTGACCACTATTCCCTTCAGAAGCAAGGTGGCACTTTGAAAAATACATGGCCTTTGTAGTTGGACAATTTTATTAAAAATCCCGAAACCCCTTCTCTTTTATTGCATTAAACTTTAACTAGTGCTGTTAAAGGCCCATTTCTATGCCAGATATCAGAAATTCAGTTCAAAATAAAATGGATACAATCTTGACCTTAAGGAACTTCAGTGTAGTTACAGACAATGTGGAAAGGTACTGTCATTGCATGTGGTGTGGACAGTGACAGGACCAGTACCGGGCATGGTGAGAGCAGTTAGGACGCTGATCAAAAAACATTTCCACAGACAGTCACTCCTTCCCTGGAGAATGGAACAATAACATTCATTGACAGTATGTAGCAGGCAGCATGCCAACCACTTTACAAGCATTATCTCATTTAATGTTTACAGAGTCCTCTAAGATGCACGTCTCTATTATCCTTGCTTTAGAAAAGATGTGACTACACATTACAGAGGTGAAACAACTGCCTTTAAGTTTCCACTGCCATGTGTAGATTGTAGTGGAAGGAACTGAATTGGAGAGAGTAATGTTCAGATGGTAATCTGCATGCTAAAGAATAGTGGCTAGAGCAAGGGAGTGAGGATCATATCATGAGGACATATTTGAAAATAAAAAGTCTTGATCATTGGTTGGAGTGTTTTTGTAGGGGAAGAGAGACTTCTGGACTGCCTTACATTTCTGGGATGGGGTTGTGTCATGACACCACTTATTGCTTTTGGGGACAATGGATGATAAAATGTTTTATGGGCAAGATTATGTGTTCATTTTCCAGAATACTAAGTTTGCATAGCTGTGGAGATGATTCATTTATAGGAGGCTATATTAATCCACCACACAAGAGAGATCAAACAGGATATCAAGATTTGTGATTTATATCCTCAATGATACATATGTGGATTTCATGTCACTATACATCGTGTAGTGTGACAAAAGTACAGGGCCCTGAACAGAACCTCAGGAATATCAGTATCCGAGAGACAAAAGTCTGCAGTGTGACTGAGAAGGGCTCTTTGAATTATAGGAACAGGACCCTGAAAACTGCAAAGTCACAGAGATGAAGAAACAAAACTACTGAAAAAGAGAAAAGGTTAGAAGTCCCATGCTGAGGTATCAGATAGAATGTGACCTTTGTGATTTTGGTGAGATTTGATTCTATTGAGTGTCAGGGTAGAAATCAGACTAATACATAAATGGCAGGAAATGTCACCGTCCATCATGGATGAGTTGGAGAAAAAATTAGCTCTGGTGGGCATAGAATAGGCTAGAAATGGATGTGCTTACAAAGAGAGAATTTTTTGTTTTGAAAAATAGAATCTGGAGCAAATTCAGCTAACAATGGAGGTGAGTTGACAGGAAGAGAGAGTTTGAAAACAGGAGATAAAAGGATGGTAGTATAGTCAGGGAGGGTCCGAGACGTGGGTAGGATCAGGGTGGGCCTATCTGGAACTCAGGTGCAGATTATTAGTATCAGGCAGGGTTGTGGGAGGGAGAGAGAGACTACGACAGCAAACCAAACCAGTGAGTGACGGACAGCGGAGGAAACGTGCTGAGCCCTCGGGGAGAGGTAAGTCCCCAGGCCCGGCCATTCGGTAGCATTTGCAGTCACTGTGAAATGAACAGTGAGTTTCTTTGCTTAACTCAATGCAGTGGATGGAAACAGCCATTCAGATGTCCCACCACAGTGGCTTTCAGCTTTGGGGCACATTAGGGCTTCCTAATGGACTTTCTCTGCCGTGAAAACCCAACATTGGATTGCTAGAGTGAGGCTCCCTAAGAGCTGGAATCCAGAAATTCATGTTGTAAAACTTTCCCTATGTTTCCATTGTGCATCCATAATAGAGAGACTAAAGGGGATTATTCCCTATCTTTGCAAGGAACAGTAGAAGCTGTCTTGCTCTATGAGTAAGAAGAACATACTTAACATTTCTCTTTCTTTGGAAAGCAAGGATGGCCCTGCATTGTGTGGTTGCTGTGAGGAATGGATGAGAAGAGAGGTATAAAGCAAACATTCTTGATAAGTATTGATTCTGTGTTCTTCATATCTAAGTAGAAAAGAATCTTAAAAATGTTTCATTTCTGGCATCTTGCTGTGTCAGGTACTCAGAATATTAGGATAACCCTACTGGCTTCATTTGAATGAAGGGAACAGATGTTATAGATGTGTTTATTTTCTTTTGAATTATCAAATAATTCACATATACAGTATTATATATATATGTATTATATATGTGTGTGTGTGTGTGTGTCCATGTTGCCTATGTTCAGTATTCAGATATCTGAAAATATATGATTCCTTCCAGAAAGTTTTTATATTGTTTAGATCGTTTTGTGAGTATAAAAAAGTAAGAATTTCACTAAAGAAACAACACATGAAAACCAAAGAGCTTTTTAATCATTAACTTGTATTATCTATCATTGCAGTGTATCACACAAACTTGTGATATACACACATAATACATACATACATACATACATACATGTATATATATGTGTGTGTGTGCCCAGATAAGAATCTGAAAAGTTAGTTCTTGCAGGAAGAAAATTGCACTTGAAATTTTTGTTGAAGTATCTAATTTGTACTTTTCAAATACATAACCTTTTGTGGTTTGTATTACAAAATAGTCTGCACTGTTTCCCCCAAGTACTTGTAAAGGCTCACGAGGCTTTCTTGGTGTATTCATTTTATAATCACAACAAATAAGTGGCTAAGTGACTTCTACTTATTCCTGTTTCTGTGTGCGCATGTGTGTGTGTGTGTGCATGTGTGTGCATGTGTGTGCTCACGCAGGCATGTGATTCACTGAGCAGTATATAAGAAATAATGTCTCCTAGCTAAATAGTTTTCCAGGAGACTTACTCACATGTTCTTGTGGGTTTTATACCTAGTTACTCAGAGTGTTGTTCATAGATCTGCAACATCAGTATCACCTGCCTTTCCATACAGAGCCCTTGAATTGGAATCTGCATTTTAATGAGATCCTTTGGGTGATTTGTGTTCACAGTTAAGTTTGAGAAGCCCAAGCGCCTCAAGGGAAACCATTCTTCCCTGGTAGACATTTTCTAATGAGCTTCAGAGGAAGGAGAATGTTCATTCTTTTAGAAAAAGGTATGTGCCTAATTTTAATTGCTTAACTACAAACTGTGCATAATTAGGGTACGAGGGATAAAGTAATAACCGTTAAGTTTTAGCTAGCTTGCTGAAAAACAACTGCTAAAGTCAGCTGGATAATTCCTTTACACTGGTAACAAATGTTTATGTCTTCTTATTATGTGAGGCATTCCTTCTTACTCTGAACTAGTTACATCTCTTTCCTACACGTTCCTGTCTGAACCACTGCATTTATAAGGATATATCCCTTTTGCTTTTAGTGTAAACAATCAGATATGGCTGTGGTGTGGAACAAATACAGCATACTTACCTTTCATCATTTCCTTCTTTGATATAAGATCCTCTTCAATAGTATATGCATTTCCTTCCTGGATTTTTAAGCACATGCAGACTATAACGCTTAATAACATTTTAGAAAACCTATGACAGTAATACTAATATACCTGTAAACATGAATTTATCAGAATTGCTATTAGCGTAATACCTGTCCTCTATTAGCTTCTGCAGTGATCTGATAGTAACGTACACATCTGCATAGCACCAAGGTGGCAGACGTTCTTTATGTGCTGTTCTTATTTGAGTACAACTCTAGCAGTCTTTCTCCTCCAGAGACATCTACTATGAAACAGCCCCTGAGATGAACTTTACTATCGAGGGCATGGTATTTGGACCTTAAGGGGGAGCAAAGGAGCAGTGGGTGGAGGGAGAAGCTGAGTGATGATACAGTGTCCATGACAACCTCTGTGGACTCCATGGAGGCGCTGGAGGTAGGATAGCTCTTTGACCTTGTGTCAAGCTAAGCGGAGGGAGTTGGGCCTTTATACACTCTAAGGATGAATGCCCCTTTGTGAAGCAATGGTTTTCTTTAGCCTTGGGAATTTACAAAGGGAGCTTCTTGGGCGGAGTCATTCCCTGCAGCACTTCCACCGTGGGGCCATGTAAGTCTGTTTCTGAGGAGGATTATGAATGGTCTATCACAGCCTTCATCGTATTTCCATTTACAATGTAAGTCTAAAGCAATTCATATCCTTTGGTATATCTAGTGAAGAAAGGTTAATGGTGTTGGGCATAATCTGAATGTTGGGCATTTTGGTTCATTTTTTGAAAATCGCCCATTTGTTGATTTAATGTATAGTGCGAACCTGCTATGAGGAATTGTTTATTGTGTAATTCTTCAGGGTTAGAATGCCATAAAAAATCATAATTCCTAAAGGAAGGGTACGCTTGATGAAAGAGATGTCATCATCCAGCACGCATGTCTGAGCAGAACACCGTGCACTAGCTGCACTAGACGTGTGTCCAGAGCGACAGTGGACAGACCATTGCAGTCTCAGGCCTCATGTAACTTTGGGGAGATGTAGAGACGTAAGTTAAACAGCCATGCAAATAAGTACATAATTGCAGTGTGCGTGAGTACATAAACTGCTAGGAAAGAAAAGCAAAATGCACCATAGGGAAATTTGCTGAAAACTAGGTGAGAGGAGTGGCTCTCGGAGGGACTATTGCGTAAGGCCAGATCCGGAGCTAAGAGAGAGCGCGTGAAGGAAGTGGAGACAGAGTGAAGAGAACGCGCTACATCCGGGAAAGTGCTCAAGCGGGCTTCCGCCCGCCGCCACAAAATGATAATAAAAACAAGCTAGGCCCGCCCGGTGGCGTAATGGACCAGAAGCCTGAGACTGCGAGGTAGGTAAGACTGGACACTTGTGTTAGACAAGCTCAGGAAGGAGCTATGGAAGTTACTGTCCAGAATTCAAGGGGCAAGTCTTCACTTTTAAAATGAAATTATTAGGCTGACATTCTTTAGAAAAAAACAATCCAAGCTGTCATGCAGAAAATGGATTTCGGCATAGGTTACAGAGCGACAGAATGAATATGCAAGGGATGCAGTGAGAACACATAGGGGTACAATAATGCTGGGACAAAAAGCTTTGAGTGAGCTCAGGTACACCAAGGAGGGAACGGAAAAGACCCTAAGGAGAAGCAGCAGGATCCTGGAGATCACTGGAAGCTCTGTCTCCTGTCCAGGGTTCCACTTAACTGTAATTCTCTTTATGGGGGCAGCAGAGAAGCCTGGGGCCAAGGAGAGGCCCGACCTTCAGCCCTCGGGTGTCTGAGGCGGACATAAAGGAGTTTTCTTTTGTTCTCAAAACTGTAAAGTGTAGGAAGCAGAAGAATGAAGTTAGTCTGACAAGTATATTAGAGAGATGACACAGTCACGTGGGGTAAAGGCTGGAGAGTGACCGAATCAGAGACAGGGAAATATTCAGTGACACTTCAGTAATCCCGATGATAAATGAGGGAAGCTTATTTGAAGGCATTGGAGGATGAAGGAGCAGAATGTAGAAATGTCATCGTGAATCCATGTGTCTGTTTTCAGTTACCAGTTTTATTTAATACCAGAAAGCGTAAAGACAGTTACTCTACTTAAGAACTGAAAATTCAATATACATCCTGTGTAATATTGCTCCTAGGGGATATTGCCATCAACCTTGGTATATGATTAGGAGGAATAATCTAATATAAGTTTTAATAGGAGACTAAGTAAAACAGTTACACAAATCTTTTAGTGAGGCAGAGAATCTTGTACTCTGAAATTCAATAAAATGATTCTCTTCTGTTTTTTACACCATTTAGGAGTATCTGTGTTCTTTATCTCTACTCGTACAGCAAATACAAGAAATGTGACCAAATTTTAATAGAGGCTATTATAGTGCTCGAAAAGAAGTCATTCTAAGGTGAATGAAAGCCAGTTTCACAAACCGTACAGTAGCCTATTGTGGAAAAAAGACTTCAGTAGATTTGTCTTAAAACTTTGTGGCTCTTTCTTGTGGGCTGCAATATTTCTGGCAAAACATTTAATATTTAGGGCCAATGAACTGTCAAGGAAAGCATCACACCAGCTCTATAAACAGGAAATTTAAAAAGTGGGAGCTTGAGTGATGTTTTTAAAATTCGCACATCAGTGGAGGAACTTGGTATAAAAGAAGGGACGATTTAATTATGATTCTAATGAAAATGTTCATGTAGACAAAGACGAAAATACCTGTGTGTACAAAACTGACATAACTTGCATTTGAAAACGGTCTTGTAGTACCTTTCATACAGTTCTTGTTTTATCTGAAAAGCATTTATCTACTACAGAGAAAAGAAGCAAAGTGTGTGTTTCCCTTGTTGCTATCAGAAGAACTAAATTGGTTTTGACTTCACTAGTTCAGTGTGACCTCAATTTTAATTTAAGAGAGATTGTTTACCATTTATCTCATAGCCTGGAGAAGACTGTTTTTTAGTGATTGTGTTTGAGAATATTCATTTGTTTTCAGGTCTTGGAACCGACTCCTTGGCTCCATTTATAGCTTTATAATTTGATAGAATATGTAGATTTTTTTTCCCAAGGGTAAATAAAAAAAAAATTTCTTGAATAAAAGGGACAAGGACCTTCAACCTTACCAAACTGTAAATGCATCCTTTACAGTTTACCATAATTAAATTAAAACAGTATTTATATCATACCAGTAGATACTAAAGACAAGTCAGTGCCTCAAGATAAGGGCTGTGAAGGTTGACATCGCTTGACGGTATAATGTAGCTGACACATTTCTGCCTGGAATGGTCAGAATAAACCAGCCATTGGGCTATGGTGTGGGGATCAAACAGAAGAACTTACTTGAAGTGATGCATTATTTCAGTACATACTGGCACTTTTTGGTATGGAAAATCTATTCATGTTTCTGAGTTTTCTGCTTATATTGCTTAAAATGCAGGCATCAAAAGAATAACAGTTTGGGTTCTAATTATAATCCTTTACAAACTCGCTTTAAGATTTTAGGCAAGTTTTAAAATTTGCTCAAATTTCAGTTTTTTTCTGAATATAAAATGAGGAAATTAATACTGGTTTTCTACAATTCAAGGAAAGGTCATTGCAAAAAAAGAACTTTTGATGAGAAGAAAAATACTTAAAAAAAATTGCTGCACAAATATTAGTCCCTTAGACCACACCATCAGCCCTGTGTTATAATCAGACCTGTGCTTCAGTGGTTCAAAGAAGTGTTTATCCTTATGACACAGGTAGAAGAGAACTTCATCAAATAGCGTGATATATAATATATATCCTCCCTGAAACCACTAGTCTCTTGAAACCTCTGTTTTTGTAGTCAGGACAGGCACCATCCTTTCATTTGTCTGATTTAGACATGATAGTCTGTAGCTGCAGCCACTGCTGGCCAATTATCTGTGCAAAATTGACATATCTTACATTTAAAAACAGTTTTGTAGGATATTTTCCATATAATACCTTTATTCCTTTGCAGTGTGCTCTTTGTTTTTATCTGTAAAGCATTTGTCAGCACAAAGAAAGTCAGCCAAGTGCAAATTCCCCGTTAAGCTCAAAAGCTGATCTCTACCTTCAGTATACTATCTGCCATCAGAAGCTACTCCATGAACACCTCCTACTTAGTATGAAGAAAAATCACCCGACTCTGAAGATCCACAACACCAATCAGCTCGTACTGGCACCTAAAGAACTCTTTCACTTTCTACACAGTTTTTCCTTTTTGTGCAATGGCTACATCCGATTTCATCTAACTTCCTAAAGATGAGCTGTTACCCCAAAATCCAGCCCTTTCACTGACCACAGGTAGATATATTTGCTTGCACTGGAAATAATCGCCATCAACTGTGCTCTCTGTCTGAAACATTATTTCTAATCGACGTATTTTCTCCTTCGTCTGCCCACCTGTCTTTTATTCTTGAGGCCACAACCTGAAGAAAAACTTCCTTGATGCCTCCGCAGTGCCTGAAGGTGTTGCACTGTTCTCTGTTGGAGGACCCATGGGCGGTACTTTGCATTGCTGCTTCATTTTCACTATTATGTATATTAGAGGAGGCAGATTGGCCTTATGCATATGTCATCCTATGCTTCTCTGCATCTTCGATTTATAGCTGACGATCCAGTAACTCTTTATAAAAAAGACCGATGCCCTTCCTCTTCCCCTTCCCTCTCCAAATCTTACTCTCTCTACTGTGCTTCTCCTCATCTTACCTTGTTACCTTGTCTTTTGACTTTATGTAATTCATATTTTTAGCACATACTATTCTTGAAATGAGAACGACCATTCAGAAAACACATAATTCTATTGTTACGAGGACATGAACAATTACATAGGTACCAGTGGGATGCAGTCCACAGGTACCTTACATGTATCAATTGTACCTTTTATGTATTCAGTATTTATTGTATAATGAGCACAGGGCTAATCACCATGCACACTATCTCATTTACTCAGTGTTATAAACATATGTAACGCATTTTCATGCTATGTAACTGTCAACCCAAATTCTCAACAGCTTACAACAGTAAAAGCTGATTTCTCACAGCATGTGTTGGCTGGGGTTGTGCTGGCACCGTCCCCTACAGCCTTCTGACTTGGGACACTGGAGGAGCACTTCATATTTAGGGTGTGTCCTAGTGCATTTGTGATGACACAAGCATTCTGATGATAGCGGGACATGATGTTCTTGTGGCAGAGAGAAATGGTAGAACCATTTGCTGGCTTTTGTGAAAATCTAATTTCTCCTTGCCTTGCATTGGCCAAAGAATATTACATCATCAGTCCTGATACCTGTGATTTTATGCATTGTATATATAAGTAAATGCCATTGACTTTGGTATATGGTCAAGAGAATTACATGAAGAGAGGAAAAGATTTATTACTAATAAAGGTGAACAGGGTCACCTATGGGTTCTAAGTACTGAGAAGAATGAGATGAAAGAAGCAAGGGAGAAGGATAATCAGTAAGAACCAGCTCTGTGTTGCGTTTGATAGCATTTAGATATTTGTGCAGAGACTTGAGACTGTTAATAGGGCAAATAGAGTTCTAACAAGCAAGTGCAGGAGTGGTGGGGGAGGAGATTGGGAATGAATGAGTGTGCTCGCTTATGCCAAGTGTAGATATTCAGAAACAAAGGCCAGTACACCTTGAAGTAGTAGGAAAGCGAAGAAAATGCCAGAGGACTTCATTTGTTTAAGTAGTCTTCAAATATTT
Source organism: Dinomys branickii (assembly GCA_004027595.1). Classification (NCBI taxonomy): domain Eukaryota; kingdom Metazoa; phylum Chordata; class Mammalia; order Rodentia; family Dinomyidae; genus Dinomys; species Dinomys branickii. The sequence continues at coordinate 128,863 of PVLD010000897.1, read as the reverse complement.
GTTGTATGAAAGCGGTTTAGAGGTGAATGACTGGATCCGGCTCCAGCTTCGGGAATGCTCAGTGATGTTAATGGTACCTGTGTTTCAGGAGATCCATGATGGGTACCTTTGACAACTCATGCTTTAGAGTCCTGTGGTTAGAGCCACGCTGCTCCCCAGGCAGCCCAGCCTAGTCACAGTGGACACAGTGTCCATCCGTGAGGAGTGAAAGCTGCTGCCTTTAATTTTTAACTCAATGCTTTATCCTGCATTCAAGTCAAAAGGTGGCCACCAGATTCTTATTTCTTACGATATCTTAAAACAATTTTAGAGCTCCTGTATAAGCTAAGTTCACACTTGAGAAACATGAAAATGCAAAAAAAAAATTGAGGAAAAATTCATGGCACAGTAGGCAGGAGGTGATTATATTTTGCTTTCTCATTATTTGAAGGAGCAAATACATCCATAAGAATACAAATATGCCAGTGATTGAATGCAAAGTTCTTACACATCAGGATTTAAGAATGTAGAATTCAAAGTCAATAAAGTTAAAACTTTTTATCATTTATGTAGACTCAATGATGATTTACATTTCTTTTGACAGTGTGCATGGGTTTTATATGATATATTGGGAAAATAAGAATTAAATATGTTGTCTTTAAAATTTTGAGACTTTAACTTAATAGGCCAATTCAATTTGTATTAGCTAAATACCAGCCCCCAACTTTCTTGGTGCATCTTTGTTATTGTCTCTGTGTATCATCGAGTAAGCCATAGTATCTTGACTTCTAGTTACTGTTCTAATTTAAAAGCGTAGTTATTAATATTCCTTTGAATCAGAAACTGCAATCAATGATATTATAAAACATCACACTGCTATTGGTTTCTTCATTATTCTTTGATTTCTAAAACTTGGCATCTACCTGGTGCTTTGTTATTCATGGTATGTGCACTGTGTGATCTCAGTTTTCATCCATCAGTATTTAACTGTAGGTCTCCTAAATACCAGCATTAAGCCAAAGGTTGTGCGTACCTGTCACCCAGAGCTTCCTGTGAACCTTTTGCTGCAGCTGCTTCTGTAGCCAAGATAAGAAACAGGGTTTGGGCCACTGGAATCCAGTGATTGCTGTGTGCTGTGATGAAGGCGGCAGCAGAACCACCTTGGGTGGCACGGTTGGGAGCAGGGCGGCCGTGGCTGACCTAACCATAGATTAAATATTTAAATAGTTAGACTCAGCATCAAAAGCCTGTTCAAACATAGAATGTGTGGTGAATAAAATGTCCCAGTAGATGACTGAATTTGTGCATGGAGACTAAACACAAAATGCAGAGACTTGTTAAATGTCAGGAATGGGCTTTAAATTACCAATACAGCTCCTTATGCTTGACCCATGAGAGCCAGGAAGTAGCTACTTGTGTGAGACTTGTTCTGTGCAGTCTTGAGAACCTTTTGGGCTTGGTTATTCAAAGATTCACCTCTGGAATCTGTAAGTAAGGGCGGTGTTTCACGGTGCTCTTGATCCTCCTCTCAATCCTGTTCATGGCTACTTCCGTCCTTCACTGGCTGTGTGGTTTTAGATATGCCTTGGAATTCTGTTTGAAATTATTATTTTTAATATGGCTAAGGCTATTTGCTTATTTATTCAAAAATCAATCAACTATTCCTCAGTTAGTGGCATGCTTCATGGTGACCATGACAAAGGAGCTGACCACTGTTTGACAAAGAGATTTTATTGACTTGGTTTATACTTTGAATATTTTTATTAGGAACTGGAATTATAGGTAGTGTTTGTGAGTGTCCATTTGGGATCTAACAGAGTGATACGTGCTTTGTGTACAGTGTACAGTCTTATCAGGGGAGAATGTATAGTGAAGTATTTTTCATGTTAAGAAATTGAAGCTCAGAGATGCTATTATATCACTGTTTATAAAGCAGTGTGATCTGGAGATTTTCACTCCAAGACCATGTGACCAAGATCCTGATTCTCTGAAACTTTGGACCTGGAAAAGGGAGATAGAGCCCCTGTGGGTTGAACCAAAATGAAGGGCTTTTGTGTTCCTTGCAGGATATCGTAGGCAGGTGGTCTTTCTCTGTGAAGGCCATCAGTGCAAAGTTTGAAAAGCTCGAAAGCCACCAATTTATGATAGGGAAATTTCAAGTCATGGCTGCATAAATCCAAAGCTGTACTATTTTGCTTTTACCACTGATATATTTTTTTTGTTTCAATTTGTTTGTTTTCAAATTCAAGGTAGTTTTATTCATGCTCTGAGTTGAGATTTTTAAAAATTTTGTGGCCAGTTAAGACATACTGGACCAGCAGTAATAGAAAATCAAATGAAAAGAAGAGTGAAAGGTGAATAAAATAGAGGATCACATTAGACATTCAGAAATAAGCAAAAATAAGCAAGGCAGAGTGCCTGGTTGTAACAGATTTAGAACATTGAGTGAGTGGAGGGTGCGCTAAGAAGGCATAAATGAGGAATGAGACTCTTGAGAAGGCTGAGCACCTGTGGGGGCTATGGTTGTTGGAAACACCCTGGTAGCACATAAACCTAGACGAAGGGGTAGGCTTGGGGTATTGAGGCGACACAGAGGGACAGTGAGCAGAAGGAGCAGAGCAATGAAAATGGAGACGCAATGTTGGGGATGCTGCTGAAGTGTGGAAAATTTGCGCATCTTTCATTTGAAATTTTTTCATATACCAAAAAGACTCAAAAATAGGTCTCCACTACATGATAAGCATGAAAACAATACTTAAGAATTACTATGACACAACTTCCTGGAACAGCATTTCATTGATTAGAAAAAAAATCTTAGGTAGTACTATTATGTGTTTTTTATGCATATGTTTGTCTTGCCTCCTTCTAGCTCCCTCTTGGTAGGAACAATAGTAATTACTATTTTGTCAAAGTGCTCTGGACTTTACCATTTTTCACCTTGATTTAAGAGCGACAAGATTTAACTATGACGTGGAAAAACTGAGCTCCTAGCTGAATTCTGGAGCTAAAAATCAGCATATATCAAAGTCTTTCTACACTTAATATTATGAGAGTTTTTTCTAGCTCCTGACATGATTTTGATGGAAAATTTTTGCTAATGGACTCATTTGTGTGCAATGAATGTGAAATTATCCCCCATTCTCCAATTACGTTATTCTTTCTCAAGCTGTTTCTATCTTGATCTTTGTCTATTTGTACTACATATTTATTAAACACACAATGTTCTGTATGAAAGTATAGAAATAATATATAGCTGACCTGAAAACAAACAATAACTACAAGTTATGTTTCAACCAGCAACCCAGTAACACTTAGAATTTTTAAGTCATCCCACAGAGAAATTATCTTAGGAAAGATCCCACAAAGATCTGAATAACATGAGGTCTACGAGCTGCAGCACACTGATGGACTTAGTATAAAAATCACTTTCTAAGATTCTAGTGATTTCTGGTAGCAGCATGTAAATTCAATAAGTTGGTTTAAACAGGACTAATGAAATTTAGATAATCTTAGGAATGTTTTATTATTTAACCAGTTTTTCAGATTATATTCATTGTTCATTATTGTGAAAATGCTATATCCTTTGGAGACATACAGGTTGAACTTCTTAATGTCCTTTATTTAACAACAAAGCTGTTCCAACAGTTTTGCTCTGGAATCAGTGGCGTCCAGTGGAACTTACTTGGATGATGGAGACCTTCTGTCCACTGGGCAGTTGCTACTACATTTGTTTCTCAAGAACTTTAAAGTGAGACTAAATCTAGTGAAAATGAAGAGGTGAACATTCAATTTTTGTTTTATCATGATTTTAAATAGTTACATGTAATTAGTGACTGCTGAGTGAATATGCCAGTCTTGAATGATAGATTGGGTCATATTTCCAATGTTTTGGGTTAAATGCTTTGTGAAAGTTCCGTCTATGAACTCTCATGATTATAGGAAAAACATAGTAGTAGACTCTTCTCTAGAAACGTGTCTGTTTTTATTTTATAGTCACTTGGGCACAAGTTTTAGAAATCAGCATTGTTTTGGTTATTCTATTTTTATAACAACCTCAAAACTGACAAAATTTACCTCTTGGCCCATTGCATTTCGCATGGAGTAGATCCTGGAATTACTATGAGAACCACAGAGAAGGGTGTTTGGAAATTCACAATTGCCTCAAGAAAAACTTTCTTGAAATAAATTAGTATTTGTCTCAAAACGTACTGACAGGTGAGGAAAGAAAGAGCAGAATTTAACAGCATTACACAATCGAGATTTTTTTTTTGGTCATGTTCGGTACCAGTGACAGTAGTAAACCGCTTATTGGATCACAGAATTATATATGTGCATGCACACAGAAGCAGACCCCATTAAAATAAACCTTCTAACTGTCGAAGTCAGATTCTACTGCCAAGAACAAAGCATTGTGGAGACATTAGCAACACATCAAGAAAACCAGACAGTGTGCAGATATTTACTTTACCTTTTTCTGTCAAATTTGACAGTGATGCTTCTTCCTATTTCACTCTCAGCTTAAAAATTCAGAAACAAGGTAGTGCTTACTGGTCTTACACTGGAGTTTTAGCGTTCACGATTGCTCCTCCACGCCGCTTCCCATCCACTCATCTTTTCCAGGGCAGGTGCATCACTTTGCTGCTGGCTTAGCATGGAAGCAGGAGCAACATCTACTCTTCAGAGTGTCCAGCTGTGCTCACACTAGTGCCTGAGCTTTGTGTACAGGGCGGGGGTGCAGGTTGTCCCAGTGTATCAGTGTGAAGTGGGCCCAGGCAGTGCGGTTAGTTCTGGAGTCGGTGTCAGGAATCCCATTGGCTCACAGCTGTCAGCCTCACATCACAGCTTCAGCTTTCTCAGTAGTAAAGGCAGAGTTTGGGTCTTATGCCCCAGTCTATTCAGAACTCAAGTCTGGTAAGGAGTTGTTATTCATTAGAGTCCTTTGAAATCTAATAGTTCTCACCTGAGTGGGTGAGAAATGAGATGGAGGCATTGGGATATTTCATTAGACTCTCCAGGGGAGTTTTCTCAAAGTACATTTGATCTCATCATCCTCTCCTCTCTCCAGCTGACCTCACCTGACTACAAGTCCTGGAAGTACACCCCTGAGAACTCTCCTTCAGAGTGGAGAGACCGGTTAAGATTTTGCTTGGCGGAGACTTGCATAGCCCATGTTTCATCCTGGCACTACACCAGGCTGCTGTAGCATGAGATGTCCTGTGAGTTGGCTTTGGCTAGAATCATACATGTTACAGTTTTCTTCTTGGCTCCCTTTATACTTAATACAGCCTTTAATCTGAATAGCTGGAATTTTCCTTAAAGTGTTCTTGAAAGCCAGGGGTATAGCTCAGTGCCACAGTACCTGCCTGGCAAGCACGAGGCCATGAGTTCTATTCCTGGTACCAAAAAAAGAAAACAAATGTTCATGAATTTCCAATTCTATAGTAGTTCTTAATAAATATACCTTATTATAGCACGACTAAAATTGATACTTTGGTAGGAAGTAAAAGGACCAGTAAGACAAATATTATTTTTTAATAATCTGAATGGTATAATTTTATATGGATTTAGTACCTATTGTTGAGGTTAATATGAATAAAATAAATGTCATTGTCTTTTTTGTTGCCCACACATCTATGGGAGATAACCTAGAAAAACAAACAAAAATAAAATGACAGCACATGAGGAAGACTGAGCAAACTTGCCAGAAGGTATGTCTTAAATTAAGTGTTTGTTTTCAGGAAAAAAATTAAACAAATAAGTATTTAAGAAGCCCCTCCATTGGACAATCTCTGTTGTGACTGATAAATAAAAATAATAGTAATCATAATATGGAATTATGGAAGATTTATTAATTATGGAAGACTTATTGTGTACCAGTTGTACCAGATGTGAAGCTAAATCTGTAACAAATCTGTAATCCTCTTTGTTAGTGCGCCCCAGTACTACAAGTGAATTCCATTGTTGGCACCATTTATAAAAGAAAACGGTAAAATGCAGAGGTGCTAGGTCATCAGTGTACCTTAAAGGTGTACATCTTGACATTGCTTGATATGAAATGGTTCATCTCTGGGATACTTTTTAAAAATTGTTCTATATTTTTTTCTTATTTTACTCAGAACTATGAGTCAGCAGAGGTATGATTGCACAACATTTTAGATCTTACAACATTTGAGATCCCCTATTGGACAGTTTTACAGTAGGAAACACATTTTCCACCATTATCCATCTCTAAAACTCAGTCAAAGGTGAACCATTCATACCTGTAATCCCAGCACTCGGGAGGCTGAGGCAGAAGGATCATTTTCAGTTTGAGACCAGCCTGGGCTGCAAAGTGAGCTCAAGACCAGCCTGAATTGCATAGCAAGTGCCTGTCTCAAAAAGACAAAAAAAAGTGAACCGTTCTAATTAATGAGGATTCATGAAAGAATACTATATTATACTAATCTGTAATTACTCTTTTAGTTAGTACAATAAGTATGAAAAGAAACTGAATGTGTAGGTATGTGTTTATAAGCACCAGTTTTGCTTATTGGTATGCTGTACAAAACTAATTAGAATGCAGCCCAGAGAAAACATTGATTTAAAAAGTGGATAACTGGCCTCTGGGCAAATATTACAAAAGGATTTTTTGAGGTGTGAGTAAAAGTACTTTTTCATAGGGAGAAAGTTTACTATACCTTTTAAATAATGCATATAGATTTCCTCCAGCATGGTACAAATTCTGCTCTCAGTGTCTGCAGTACAGTTCAGAAGCCACATTAAATGCGACTCAAGTATTGCAAAGGTGTTTCAAATATAGCAATAGGTGATGAAAGAATCTAAAATAATTTCATGTGAAAATGCAAGAAAAATACTATAAGTGCATAGGGTTCTTTATTCCATTGTGTGTGTGTATACTTACTTTGACATGGGAAATTAAACGCACAAAATATTTTACTAGTAATGAAAATTATATTGTCATCTTGTGTAATGAATGATACCACAGATGTGTATTAGTCACAAGGGAAATCGAGAGCTATATCTAAATGTATATGCAGATGACATACCAATCCATATTTTGAACATTAATAGGCCTCAAAGCTCACAGTTTGAAGTGTATCTCTCTCTTGTGAGAAAATAGTCAAAAGCCTAGGATTTGATTTGTCAAGTGTGTATTGGGGAAGAAGTGTTGGATGTAATATTTGAAGTGAATTTTCCAGTGAATTATGAATTCCCATTCCACCTATGTAGTCCTGTCTCCTGATGAATGTCTGAAATCCATCATGCAGTATGGTTTATTTATTGAAGCTTTTGTTAATAGTTTAAGATATAAACATTATTTAGATAGAGATGCTTTAGGCAGTGTTTCATATAATGACAAACAGAGCCGTTAGTGTCAGACAGAGTGAGGCTGACCTTGGCCAGTGGCTGCCTGAGTGTCCCTGGGCAAGTTATTTATACAGTTACAGTCCTCAAGGATCTCTTCAGGAAAATAAAGTAATAGTTACTTCAGAGTTAGTGTGAAGAAATGAGAAAACTGTCTGCTATTACAGCAGCTGACACATAGAAGATGCTTGAAACTCCCTATAAATGTCTGAGATTCTTCCTTGACTTCCTTTTCAGTAAGAGACAATAGGAGAAAGCAAACATAAAATCAGTAGATCTTCAGAGGGTGTAGAATCACCAGAGAACCAAGAAGAGTAAGTGCTAGGTCCGCTAGACAAACTTCACCTGTTTTGGGGTATGGTCATATCTGAGAGTACATTTGCCTAATATAAGCTCAGTCAACGTTCTGTTTCAAAGGAGATGTGAATATTACTTTGGGTCTTTTTACCTGTGGAAGTAGGATATATTTAAAGTATACTTCTTGTTTATAACACATTTGTTGTAACAATTCTGTTTTAGCACATTATATGAAAAAAATACAGACAGTGTTTAAGGAGCAGCAGTACATTACTCAAAAAGGCTTAACACTTTTCAAATAAAAGCACACCGAATAGTTTTACATAGCCAGCACTACAAATATAAATGATAAATGCTGTGTAAGAAGGTGCAAGACAATTCACTTTTAAAATCTAGTGACATTTAAAATTCACATGCCAGCATTTTCAACATGGAAGCTTAAGAAAAGTATATTACTCAAATTTTACTGGTTCAGTCAAAACTTATATTTGATAAACACATCCATTTTAAAGTATTCGTAAGTATAATACAGCAAAATAGTTAATTTGTATCATGGTCTTTCTTTGAGAGTATGTAGTCTCCTAAGGTACTTCTGTGGCTTCTGTTACACCTTCAGAGTGCGGAGCTGCATGGCAGCTACTGGCATTTAACCCCGAGCAGAAGGAAGATGTACACGCATAGAAGCAAAAGATCAAGGAAAATGAGAGGGGTGCAAGGATGAAGTCAAACTGAGGTGCACATGAGAGAAACCGTATTTCTTGGATTAAATGTTATTTTGGAAATGTGATAAATGTTTCCAAATAAGAGAACTAGAGGTTTTTCCTCTAAGCGTTATGCTCAAGATCCCCACATTAAGCCAGGAGTAGTGGCACACACCGTAATTTCAGTGCTCCGGGAGGCTGAGGCGGGAGGAGCGGAAGTGTGAGGGCAGCTGGGCAATGTAGCGACTTAGTGAGCGACCATCTCAAGGAAAGTTATAGAAGGAATGAGGATGGTGCTCGGGGTGAAAGCCTGAGTTCTGTCCCCGGTACCACCCCCAAAGCAAATCCCCACAGAATTTTTTGTACTGGCGGATCTGTGCTTTACTGAGCACACTGCCCTGTTCTTGGGGGTAACGGGCTGCTGTCCTTACTGGGCAAGTGCTGTCCCACAAGGTGGCTCACATCTTTTTTCTTCCTGTGTTCTGTGTTGTGCTCTTGCCCCATACCAACCTGACCAGTGTCAACCGTATCCCGCAATCGTGTTGCTGCCCTGAATGCTGATTTTCCCTCAGTGCACCTGTTCCTCTAGATTTCTTTCCCTCTTAGCAAATGGTAGCTTCTTTCTTCTAGTTGCTCAGGACCAGGGCCATGACTCCCTGTTTTGGTCCCCAGACTAAATTTCAGTCTGTGAACAGAGCCATCCTTTTGCAGAAAGCCAGGGGCCAGCCAATTTCCTGCTGCAACCCTCATCCCAATTCTATGTCATCAGCTGTCAATTGAATTATAGATTAGGTCTTGCTGTGTTTCTGCCATTGTGTTTATACGGTCTCTTTTAAACACACACACACACACACACACATGTATTAATTGTATATTTTATGGGTTAAAGTGTAGCAAGTTATAAATGATAATTTATGTATTATGTAATGAGAAAAGTAGGGTAATTAACACATCCACCATGTCCTACATTTATCATTTCTTCGTGATGACAATGTTCCATAACTCTCTTCTGGCTGTTGTCGAGTATAACTATATTAACTACAGTCACCTACTGTACAGTAAATACTAGCACTTATTCTTCCTGTTTGCTGGTAACTTTGTACCTGCTGACAAGCTTCCTTCCCTCCTCTCCTTTAACAATCTATATTCAGTACAGCAGCCCAAGCAATTCTTTTAAAACTTATGTTTGACATCTTCTGCTCAGAACATTCCAGAGACATCACTTGCTCTGAGGAAAAGCCCCAAATCTTTACATACTGTGCTATGTCCTACAAACTCAGGTCCCTGTTGCCTCTTTAAATTACTTCTTATAATGCCTGTTGAGCTGCGTGAACTTGCGACTCACTGGTCTTGACACATGGACGTACACTTGCCTGCTTCTCAGCCTTTGTGTTTGTTCTCTTTGTTTGGAATATCATTTCCTAAAAGCCTAACTGGGACTTACCCAAGTCTGTATGGTTTTTCTGACCACTCCGTTGCAAGCTCTTGAACTTCCATTAATGCATAGTCCCTCTCATCTTGTTTTATTTATCACCATTGGATGCATTCAGTTATTAACTAATATATCTATTCCTTTATTTGCCTATTGATTTGTGGTCCATAGGAGCAGATATTTTTGCAGATTCTGTTCACTGTCATCTGTGTTTGAAATTTTTTCTTGAGCAGTATATGTACTGCGTTCTCAATTTTTTTCCCATGAATTTGGTGAGATTTACAATTTGGTAGCACATAATTTTCTTTGCTGATGCCTGTCTGAGGATAATCTTAAAAAATTAGAATGATTTCTTTCTCACAGTCCTGTTGAGAGGAAAGTAAGCACGTGTCTTAGTTTTCTCATTGTTGAGACAAAATACCCAACATTCACAAACTAAGAGAGGAAAAGTTGATTTAGCTCACAGTTTGTAGAGGTTTCAGTCCATAATTGGCTGGCTCCGAGGCAGAGTGACATAGAGAGGGGAACTGCAGAGGAGAAACAGTTCGAGGAGAAGCAGGGTAGGCAGAAGGCAGCAGGCAAGCAGGCAGGCAGGCAACACACAAGTAATAAGGACCCTCTTTCTTCCCCTTCTATCTTATCAAGCCTACTGATCCGGGTGTGAATGGCACTTCCATCCAGGATGAGTGGTTTTTATCTTAACCAGAACTGTGCCCAACCAATCAGTGGGCCAGTTTAGTAATCACACATCCTTAATCCCAGCATCACCCACTCTAGATGTAGCCACCTTCAAAAAGCCCTCACTATCACAATGTGAGGGCGGGGGTGGGGTATCTAGACACAGAACACAGCAACAAGTCTTAGTGAAAGAAGGCCAGTCCCGCAGCTTCCAGGAGCCACCGATGTGTGTGCCAGTTGTTCAGAGCCAGTGTCCATGAGCAGCAGTATGTGTTGTGCCCCATTGGGTGCTGCCTTCCCCCCAACGAGTCACAAACATTAATATTGGACATTAATATCTTTATTCGCTTGCACTTACATCAAATCTGTCAAACCATTACCACTGTCATTGTGGCCATAGAATTGTAAAAGAAAATCATAGTAATTTAGATAATAGCAAGCCGTTTAGATTTTTGTCTATCGTTGGTAAGAAACAATCAATGCGGGGGGAAAAAAGTATGACAGCGATGTATTCCAGCCTCACTTTAATACTGGGTTTAGCACTTTATAAACACAGTTTTCCCATGGGGACAGATAACACCATTTCTTATATATAGAAGACCATTATCCTGTTTTAAGTAATTGAATAGCTATCGACTACTTATTTGAACATACTAAATTAAGTTTGCTTCTTAACCAATTTTCTAAAATACATATCCTATATCCCCTCTGGCCTACAGGATGAAGTCAAAGTGCTTATTCTTGGTACAATCTTTCATGCTTTGTTTATTGATCCCACTGACTTAACCAGCCTATGACTTGCTAGAAACGTCTGTTCCCTGTCCGTTCAGCCTCTTCGGCAAATTGGCCTACAGTGAGCTTCAACCCTTGGTCACATAGTGACTGGAGCATTTCCTACTTAAATGTCTTTGTCTTAAAAATAAAGGCACAGAAGATTATATTTAAGTTTTCGTTTTGCCTGAGAAATCATTCTGTTAATGCATAGCAACTAAAATAACTTCATAATTCCCCCTTTTAGCTCCAGTGAAACTTGAGGAGGGCAAAAAATAAGGACATGAAGGAAGTTCATTTGTTACTACTTTTAGTGTCTCTTATCCTATACATAACACTGAAATTCCCCTTGCCATAAATATATGCTGTTTTTCTTTCCACTGTGGTTTATGTTTCAACAGAGTAAATGCGATACACTAATCACGAAGCAATATTTATCTGAAATCAAATGTCAAACTGATTGTTTTCTATTGAAACATGCATTATGACAGAAGTATGCTTGTTTTCCTGAGCATCTAGTTGTATAGCAAAGCTTAAATTTAATAATTTTGACCCTTGCTAGTCATTACGCTCGTAAATGTTAACAATAACAAAATCTCAAAATGTTTCTACTCTTTCCGTACTAATTAAAATTTCCAGCTATTTGCTTAGACTAGTGCAAGCATTGCTTCTTGTTAAGACGTCCTTACAGAGTAATCTTTCTGAACGTGGGACAGTCTTCCTTAGTTTTTGTTAAACAGCCAGCAGAACACTAACGTGAAAGGAGAGCAAACTGATGAATTTTTCTTTTTTAAAGTCCCTGTGGTTCCTGAAGCAGGGCATTTTGGTTTTGCACAAGATGTCTGCATCCTGCCTCACTCATGGCAACTCACCTTTTGTGTGACAAGCCGTTTATTCCCAGCAGGAAACAAATCTCATGATACATCTTTGTGAGTGTACTGTGTGCAGTAGGGAAAAGTGGTGCATTTTCAAAGTGACATGGGTGGATCTGCTGACACAAGGCAAATGGTGTCTCTGGTGTGTAACCTCAGGTATAAGACTGTTACTGGAAGTTGAGATTATAGGACTGTTATATGCAGGTAGAATTCAGTTACCTCTACTTATGGAGAAAGAGAGAGAGTATGTCTCATACTCTCACACATTATAAAATACACTTTAAACATATAGAATATTTATCCTTGTGACTAAGTTTTTTCTTTCAATAGCTACCATTTAAAAATTATTTTGTTAGCCACATATCAAAATTTAGCTTTCTTTTCAAATTACTGGTTTTGATAGAAAAGGGATGTAATTACAAGTAGCGTTCTCAGACAAGAGAAATAATATTCATAAGACACTTTAAAATGCATAGAAAAAAGTGAGGGAGAGGGATAGAAAATGAAAGGCTGAAAAATGAGTGTATTAGTTCTTCATAACAAACCATGCCCAGCTTTAGCCACTTAAATATGACTTCTTACTAGTTATTTTGTAGACAATATTGAGCTTTGGCTGGTTTTGCCTGCATTCCCTGTTGAGGAAACTTGAACAGCTACGTCAACAGGCTTGGTTGACTGCATTAATGTAGTCATTCAGCCTCAAGGAGCAGATTGGGACTTTTCAGAGCATTTCAGGGTACCAAGAGGGTGGGGATAGGCCTTCTTGGAAACTGTAAGATATTATTTGCTCTGAATGTCACAAAGCTTTTCCAGATTCAACAAGTTGAGACCTAGATTCCTTTTTTTAATGGGACAGGCTGCAAAGCATGAGCTGTGACTCTGCATCTGACAGATTTAGATGAAGATCAACATGATGGAGGCAGAAGGAGCAGAGGGTGAGGACAGTGAAGGGCACATGGAGGAAAAGGTGGAAGGAAGAGGGACGAAGGTAAGAAAAGTGACACTGGAAGTGCCAAAGTGAAGAGTGCCATCAGTCCTTCTACTTTTACCCTAACTTGGCTCAGGAAATGCCATCTAGTCACAGGTATATGCAGCAGAATCTTTCTCGGATGGATACTGTGGGCTTCGGTCAGAAGAAGAAAATGAAGAGTATAGAGGAATGGGAGGAAGGAGAGCAGGAGGAGAGAGAAAGAGAAAGAGACAGAGATGAGCAGGGGAACTGGAAATACATCATTCTGATTTTAGCCAGTCATTGGACACAACAACACATTTGCTGATCAGCACAATGCAGAATGTAGATCTCTCCTTAGTTCAGAAGAGTGATGTGACATAGACAGTTTTCAGGGTGACATCTAATAGTGTCCTGTTTGAACCTGCTCTTTGGACAGTGATCATTTTATCTACTGTACTTACTTTCAGGATGTACTCCGGGGCTTTGTGCTAACACTTCTCCACATGGAATACCACAGACTGATGTATTAGTCTAATGAAGCATTCAAAGGACATCTAATGGTTTCATTAATGGCTGGGACAGGATTGTCAAAGCAAAGTCAATTAGCAACAAAACGTTGGAAAAATTGCAATCCCTTTATTTAAATTATGGAAGGGGGAAAGAGTGAAAATACTGCAAATCTCTGCACTTGGGCAGGCAATGCTGCTGCTGTGAGAACTGTAGTTTTAGTTTCTGTTGGTGTAGGTTGTAAAGAGGTAGAGTCATCAGTCTAAATCTCTAATTTGGCTACTTGCAAAGACAAGGACCTTCTTATGGCTTTTTGTGGGCCATCACTGGGTAGAATTCTGATGTGTGGTCTCTTTCATGTGAGACTTACGGCCATGTTGTTTTACTTCTTATTAAGAACTCTAAGCTTTCACACTTAAAAGCATCTCACTTGGACTCCTGACACCTTTGATCAGAACAGAGTTCAAAAGGGTCATCTGGTATTCATCCTAATTTTCTGCACAGTAGAGTTACTTTTACCCAGCACTGCCTATTTCATAGGCTCTGAGCCCTGAACAAAAGAAATGGAGATGTTAGGCAGGTAAGTTGCCACCAAGCTCTTCCATCAAGTTTGAATGCGATGGGTACATGGATAGTATTTTTGTATCACTGCAGATCTGGTGGAAAAAGTTGAACACTTTTTTCCTTCAATCTCACTCCTCAGAGAGACAAACAGAAATTCCTGTTCAGATTAGTCTTTACTGGAGATAGTTTTCCACAGAAACAGGATAGGAAACTAAACATATGCAGACTTTAACCTACTAAGGAAAGAACCCTTAGGTGTTCTCTTTTATCTCCTGATTTTAGAGGGATTGATTTTTTTTTATTTTATAGTGCTTCAGAGCTCTGTAAACAGCTGCTAAAAATAAAATGAAATTATTCTCCTATTTAACGAGTGATTCATCTGATTGGGTTGATGCTACTCATCTCTCTTGGTGTTTGCTGATATAAAAGCAGCACTAATGAGTGCATGTGATACATTTGATCCATTCTGGGCCTCTGGTCTACCCTGTCTTTTCATATTTTGGAAGTATTGGCATTCATAGGACACCATTGCGCTTGGGGCTTTCAGTTAGTTGGTTAGTATTTTACCATGGTTGTTATAGTTTGGTCCAGATGTCCCCCCAAAGCCTCATGCAGTCATAGGTGGGCTTCCAGAGTTTTTGATTGATTCATGGTCCAATGCTGGAATTACGAGTGTGAGTTCTACACCCGCCTTGAGGCAGTATGCCTCCGTACAATGTGAGGGAGGAAAAGAGGCTTGCTCTCTGCTGCTCCTTCCTTTGTGCTCTTGTTGTTTTTGCTGTTTTCTGCTGCCATGAACTGTTGCCCTCTGCCATGTGCCACTCTGCCTTGGAGCCAGTGGAGTATGGACTGAAATGTCCACAAACTGTGAGCTAAATAAACCTTTCCTTTCTTAACTGTGGGCATCAAGTATTTTGTTCCAGCCATGAGAGAAAAGTAACCAAGACCATGATCACTGCATGGAAACACTAAATTAATGATATTGAATTGAACTAAAAACATGTGCCACTTCTTTTAAAAATACTTTCAGCTCAGACATTGATTTCCAAGGTTCTGAGAGGACATTCCCTAGTTAATTGCACAGCCAGATTGTGAGATTCCTTTTCATGCTGAATAAGTACATTTCCCATAATGGTCATACCTAAAATAGTGCAGAGTGACCACAAGAAAATGAAATTATATCAAAACTCCAAAGCTGAAGGAGAGAGTACATTTAAAAAAAAATTTTTACGGATCCAAGAGTATTCCTTGTATTTGAAACCAGTTCAAATTTGACTAAAATTACTGCCGAGTACAGTTGTGTATATACAGAGGCCTGCTTTCATTCCCAGAGCTACACATACTATGGGCTAAGGCATCTAAGCACCATTCACTGGCCGAGCTGACCCTCGACCTTGTCCCCAGTGCCTGAAATCAAAGTCATTATTTGTAAGAAAGAATGTTGACTAATGGAAAAGAAGATTAATGCCACTGGTTTATCCTTAGGTTAATAATTCAAAATAGGTTTACATGTAAATATCTTTTATAGTTTCAAGGTCACACATTCAATTCTGGCTCATTCGTAGTTTGTCATCTAGAAAATAGCTGCCATAAACAGTGCAATTCTTGAACCTTTATTTTTCCTTCTGGATTCAGCAGGTAGAGGACAGTTAGAGAAAGTCACTGAAGTGTTAGTTTCTGGCAGTAAAGTCATTCTGTCCTGTCACCCCAAATGGATCCTTGATCTTCCCCCATAATCATATTCATTCCAAACAGCCTCTCCTACTTACTTTCTGTAAACACAAGAGATCTTATTACTGTCTTCATGCTTCCTGCCTGACTCTTCCTATCTAGATGAGGACATAAACTAAGCTTGATTACACAGAACAAAAGGAAGTGCCACAACAGTAGCAAAATATAGCCACAGTTGGTGCTCAAAAATATTTGTTCAAGGAAGGTGCTTTGTAATGCTCTTGGACTTGATAGCAAGAGTTCATCAGTCTGTACTTTTTTTGTTAAGAAAGACTTGTATTATTCTTCTTTATAGTTCTATAGTCCTACAGACTTTTGAAAGATATTTGGCAGCACATATCTCTGCATGTTATAACAAAGTGCTACTAATAGTGTATAATTTGGGTATCACTAAATTTGAAATTCTTGTTGAAGTTGCCCATTAAGTCAGGGAACACTTGCTCACTAACCACTTTTTCCAACATTTGAAAATGGCTTTTATTAGCTTTCATATAGACACTTAATTGAAGGCTGCCTTTTAGTAGCAATGATGGATTTACAATGATTCAAGTCACTCTTCTCTGCTCTTTTTCTGTGATCTGACAAGCAGATGTGGATCTCGGGTGTCATTTACTAGTCCAAGGATGACAGGTCCCTGGCAAGCTAGGAACCTATGGGTTTAGGTGCATTTCTGTGATTTTAGTAGCCTGAGACTAGAAAGGGAAGCCTCTTCTAGTGCCTGGAAGAAGGTGTGCACAAATATTTTGTTATATCCAGAAATAACAGTGTAGCCATTAATTCAGTAAGCATTAGGTAAAGAGTTAAAATACCATGCTGGCATAAGTGTACATGGTGTGGAGGAGGAGGAATGCCATCGTAGTTGTGCAGGCTGGATGACCACATTCACCCAGATCAAATTTCCCATCCAATCTAAATTAGAATTCTTCATTCTTTACACTCTCAGATGACAGTGAGTAGGTTCTTCTTTGCCCTCTGAGGCAGAGATATTACTGAGGATCTATAGAATATACAATGGGTTATCTACCTAAGTCTGTGCTAAATCTTTATGTTCATAGTTGATATTTTATACATTTCAAACAGACCTGTTCTTTGTTTCAAAATGCAGCGAGTTAAGGTTATCATGACACAGAACAATCCATCAGCAGACTTCAGTCCCAGTCAGGCTTTAGCATTAACTGGAGAGGTGACTTTGAGAAAGTAATTAACACTGTACTGGCCTGATTTATTAGTGGAAGAAGGTGGTGAGGACAAGCACATTTAAAAAATTATTCCAGTTCTAAAGTAATAAAATTTATACCACTAATTTGCGACATGTATGGAGGAGGTATTACAGGTAGGGAAACAGAGGCCAAGAAAATCAGTAACTTAAACTGTTATTTCTTTGGCAAGGGGCAACTTCATCGATGTGGTTAAATGAAAATCTGGTGACCCCTTCTACCAAGCACAGGGTACTATCTACTACTTCTTGGAAGAAATAAAATATTGAAAGCAGGAAGATGCTCAGCTGTGTGTAAGGTCTTTGATTTCTACATATTCTCTTTTGATATGTGTCTATTTCAGTAACCTGATTTGCTACCATTTGAATAAAATGGAAAAATCCAGCACTCACCACACTTTCCTCCTTGACTTCATTCCTTCCTGCTACCAGTTTTCTATCTAGTTATGTTTCAGAGACATCAGCTTGACAGATGCCTTGCAAGTGGGGATGATTGACTCATTTATGAATTTTCCTAATTGTGCGTAATGATACGGGGAGACGTATGAGGAGAGGACAGCCCTAATACCTCCCCCAGATGATCTTCTTTTCCTGTTTGGGAGATGAAATAAACTGATGGGAAGCAAATAGAAGATGACAGTCTTGGGGTGGTGCTGCAGTGTCCCAATTTGGACCCAGATTCTCCCTACGAAACTGTATTTTGTCTTTTAAAAGACACCCTCTTTATAGTATACCTAATGGCAGTTAGTTCTCCCAGTTCTTGTTTCAATGGAGAAAGGATCTGAACAACACTTAGGTGGGTAAGACTCTAGAGATGCTTGCAGCTCCTTATTTTTTTATTGTGGTAAAATATACAGAACACACTGTTTATTGTTTTTAACCACTGGTGAATATAAAAATGTAGTGGTCTTGAACGCACACAGAATGTTGTAAGACTGTCATGACATCTGCCCCCCAAACTCTTTAAACCATCTTCAACATCCAGTACCCATTAAAAAATATCTCCCCTTTCATTTCCTCCTAACTTTTGGTTATTGTATTCTGCTTTAATTTGCCTATTTTAGGGAACTCATGTAAATGTAAAATATCTGTATCTTAGCATTTGGACTGTTTCACTACGTATGTTTTTAAGGTCTATCCATGTTCTGACATATATCCAGATTGCACTGCTTATAGCTGAACAAGACTTTGTTGTATGAAAATACCACCTTTTCTTTAGCCATTCACCTCTTGATGGCACTTTTGTTGATGCATTTTGGCTTTTGTGGACATTGCGGCTATGAACACTGGTGTATTAGTATCTGGTGGAATTCCTGCTTTCATTTGTTTTGGATATAAATGGATCATATAGTAGCTCTCTGTTTAACATTTTGAAGGATTTCCATAGCAGCTTAAGTATTTTATATTTTCATTAAGAGTGCACAGGGGTTGCAATCTTTCATCCTACTTACAGTAATTGTTATTTTCTTTCTTCTTTTATTTCCTTTCTGGAGGTTGGAGGTAGAGTTTTCTCACTGACCTACATTCCTAGTGCTTTTTTATTTTTATTTCTCATTTGATGTGTTGTCCAAGCTGGACTTGAGTTTTCAATTCTGCTGCCTCAGCCTCCCAGAGTATAGCAATTACAGGTGTGAACCCCTATACATGGCTGTGTATAATTTTTATTATAACTTCTACAGTAGCTATAAAATATTAAATCATATCTCACTGTGGCCTTTTTCCAGGCTTTTTCATTTGTAAACACAGAGTATAGTGAGTTTTACTGAGGCATACTTGTACATGCATCTAATGTACTTTGATCATTTTCACTATGGTTCTTGCATTTCCCTAAGGCCTAATGACATTGTGAGACTTTTCTTCTGCCTATGGCAGCTGTTTTTAATTTGATGTTCCTGTTAAACAACACTGTGCGTTTATCTCTTGACTTGGTGTCGACTGTTCTTGTTAAACTTTGCACACTCTTTAGGGCTCTACTTAATCAATATTTGTCCCTTCTCAGCAGTTAGATGAGTATATTTTGAGGTATTAAAGCCAGGCTGTATGTGTGTGTCCATGTCTGCTATATGTTTAGCCATACCTACAATAAATTTTAATTGACTACATGTATTTAATGGAAACCATTGATGCTAGGAAAAATGTAAGTAATTATCTTCAAGCTCTTATATGAATGATGGTTAAAGAGAAGGCTGTTGAGCACAGGTCCTTGTGACTCACATGAGTAACTTATTCTATGTGTACTGAGAAACAATCCCTTGAAAATGGAAATATTAGAAGTTATTTTCAATTCTTTAATTTTCACAGTTATAAAATGCAAGCTGAGGAAACTTAATGAATTCCAGTGTACCCCAAAGACTAGTGAAATTATATTTGGTATATATTACCAACCTTATTATTTTCATTGCTGGAAAAAAGTGTTGAATTTGTTAGGAAAAATGAAGATGGTAGAGAAATTTCACTTATGATATTTTCCCAACTGAGTAGAGTTTTATGGAAAAAAATAATTCTTTTAATTAAAATATTCAGTTTTTTAAAAAGAATTTCTTTATAGATGTAATTTATTGAATATCAAAACAGTCTTGATAAACGTGAAAAATAGTCTTCCTGAATTTATACTGATGATTCTATTTGATTTTTCTTGAGTATTATCTATATATTTTAACTTTAAAGAGGACATTTTTATGACGTTACACTTTGTAACGAAAGTGCCTCAGGACTAGTTGAACACACTTCTTTTTCACTATTACACTTGTCTCCTGGAGGAAGAAGGCTGTGGGGGGATTTTAAGTGTGTACTCTCAGTGTTGCAGTCTAATGAATCAACACATTAGCATGAATCTTGTATTTAGCTGCTGCTTAATGCCAAGCAAGGCTCCACATGAAATTGGCATATGTACCAGAACAGACTGGTTATGGGTACCAACTTCTGGTTTGGACTTGAATCACAATTCTATGAGTTACTAATTTTAGGAAGTCAGGGAAGTTACCTAATCTCTACAGGAATATTCTTTCACCTGTAAAATGGGGAGCTACAACACACTGGTGTAGGTAAGTCTTCTGAAAATTAAATAAGCTAATGTTGTTTGCAGAATTCCCGGGAAACAGTACATGTTTAGGAATTATTTCCATGTTAATGATATTGCCGGTCATTTCCAGTAGGACTATGACGAGCCTAGGAAAAGAGGAAGGTACAGTTTTGATGCATTTGTAAGGCAGTAGCCCTCCTAAACAGACAGAGAATGGCTTTGCTGACAAGGGACAGATTGGGCAGATGATGCCCACAGTGGAGCTGGATGGCAGTCAAAACAAACTTCACAGAATCCCTAAACATAGGAACGTGCAGGGGAATGGTAAGCAGGGACACGCGCCACTAAAATTGCCTTTCTGGGGTGAGTAAGCTGAAGATGATGAGCTGAGCTATTACCTGTTGTGGGGTTTCAATTCTTAGGGGGAATCAATCGCTTAAATTATGTTAATTCTCTTGTAAGTCTATTCTTTTCTATAAAATTATGAGCCAAAAATTGGATGCCTTTGAGAATTCTTCTTTTGCAACCATGAAATGTTATTGCAGCATAATTAACATGCAAGAATATATATATATATATATATACACACACACACATGTATATATATGTACAAACGTGTATATGTGTGTGTGTGTGTGTATATATATATATATATATATATATAATTTCTTTTTGAGTGTTCACATGACTAAGGTTTGTGAAGTGTATACACCCGGGTATCAACTCTCACAGTCAAAATGTGGACTCTGTCCACTCCCCCAAACTATGTAGCTTTGCATGATAATCTATCATCACATCCTAGTCACACACACCAACTCATCTTCTTGTGGCCCTCATAGATTAGTTGCATGAATTCTTCAATTTTATACAAATGAAATCATATAGAACACATTCTTTTCATCTGGCTTGTTTGATTCAGGAGGGGTTGCCCCTAAAGTCAGGATTGAGTCTATGGAACAAAAGGGGTATCTGTCATGCAGGCTGCTGATCTCCTCAGTGAGGGCCTTGAGAACTACCAAGTCATAGAGGGAAGCTGAGTCATGGGGCAGAGATCACTCTATGCCTACACGATTTTGCCTAGCGTGGGCAGTGCTCCAGTGACTCATTTCAGGTGATAAACATTTAAGGTGCATAGCTGAAGGTGGTTTCTTCAGAGCGTATAATTAATGTCTTTCTCTTCATTGTGCTGTCATGTCTTTGAGTGAGTTCTTCACTTCAACTAAAAATATAGTAGGACACGCTTGTGGGTTGCTGTACTTTTTATTCCTCAGAGTATATTGTTTTTTATATTTTTCTTTCTTTCTGGGGATCAGCAAAAGCATGGTTTAAAATATTAAATGGATCCACTTGGAAGTTATTCACAGTAGGCAGTTGGAATGCCTAAAGTCATCAGACCTGAACAATATGCACAAATTTCCATTAGTCAGTTTTAGTGATGGAGGAGAAGCTTAACTTATGGGCTTTGGTCTAGAGAATAATGTACATGTAAGAGTGGGATCTGTGATTGTGTGTGGATTTAGCTAGGTCTTGAAAGCAAGATGTCAGCTGTGAGAAGTGGGGAGGCATTGTCACTTTAGAAGAAAATTTGACAACAACTGCTGTTTGGGTCCATTCTGTCCTATCACTGATCACAGGTCCAGGTACCATAGAAACTTGAGGAATAGTAGTTTAAAGCCTTAAGAGATATGTGGGACGTCGTGGCTGGGCCCCGAGGAAAGTGGCTCCTGACCTACTCTACCTACACAGTTAAGGATGACTTCGTTTAAGCAGTGAGTGCAGTTGTGAGTCCTGAAAACGTGGGAATCAGGTGAGACCTGTTTTTCTAAGTTCTGAAGAACACTGAACTGAAAGAATATGTTGCATAGAAATGACTGAGGCTCTGTGGCTTAAACCAAAACTCTGAATTGCTGTTAATTTCTGTCTGTTAATTGAAACTAACTTTATGGATATTGCAGAGAAATCTTTGGAAGAATCTGTCATTTTCTGAGGATGTTAAATGTGTTCACAGGCTTTGAAGAGCTAATGTTCTCTCAGAGTTTATAATAAAATCAGAATGGAATCAGTCATCAGAACCAGGCAGCTATTATAGAGGTGTAGTAGAGAATAAGATGAAACAGAGAATTAAGTTGATTCCTTCTCTTCCCCTTTTTAACAGTATAACTACCTAACCTAATATTTACCTCTCTCTCACATGAATCCCTTAATATGGGGAGCAATTCTTAGCATAGGGGTGAATTATCCTTTATCCATGGACTGTGTCCACCAGGGCGCATTAAATCTGAATCCTTTTCTAAGTGAGGAAGTACATGATTGTTTTACTTTTGATAACTTCTCAGTTTTATTTAAAAATTCTCATACTTCTATAATTTCATTAGTTTTGTGCTTTATATTTAAATCCATATTATTTAAAATATAGAAGTCATTGGCAAAATCTCTCTTTAGGACATTCTTTGCAGTAACTCAACTCACAAATAATCAAGCAAGAGTCATAATTAAACTTCTGCCTTTGCACAGCACCGAGCTTTTTAAATTGTTTGATTCCTGACAAACTAACAAATGTCTGAGGGCATGGATGGCAGATGTCCAGCCTCAGCAGTCAGACGTGGGAATCATCACATCAGAGCTTCACAGTTTCTGGTGCCATAAAGACAAACTTAAAAATATCTTTTTATAATACTGTTATTACAATTCAGTATGATTCCATAGAATAAAATCATTTCTTATGATTATTAAAGTTCTGTTTACTGACAGTATAAGGATTAAATGTCCTATTTTGTTTCAAATTTAGGACATAATTGGGTTAAACACATTTTTCCCCAACAATTTACCCTTATTGGTTGATTAGTCATCACATTTAAAAAATATTACTTTGTGAAGTCAGTGGAAAAATTGTCCCAACTTCTGATAGTGAGCTAATATGTTACAAAATATCATTCAGTGCAGTTATTACAGCTGTGCTATGATAAATGCTTATAAACATTTTTTGGTTTAGCTGATCTGTATTATCTTCATAATTTTAGTAATTTAATTAACTGAAATGAGAGCATTCCTCCATTTTCTCTGTTCTAGAAAGAATTTCAGTTACAGTTAGTATCTGTCATCATGGTTCATGTCTGTGCTCATACTTTATAATCTGCCAGGAATATACCTTACCTTGTTTAACTCCAACTCATCCTTTCCTACCCAGCAAATGCAGTGAAAAGATTTGAAAGAAAAATACCTATTTAACAATGACATGACTTGTTTATAGAAAATTCTAAAGATTATACATCCACATACCCCCCCCCACAAAAAGGCACATACACAAACACACACATGCACAGAGAGAAAGAGAGAGAGAGAGAGAGCTAATAAACTGATTATATAAGGTGGTAGAGTACATCTGCACAAAAAATCCATCATGTTTCTATATATTGACAATGAAGAATCCAAAATGAAACTAAGAAAGTGATTCCATTCATAATATCATAGAAATATCTTTAAGGATAAATCTATCAAAAGGAGTGAATATTTGTATACGGAGTACTACAAAATATTTTTAGAGGAAATTAAAGACCAAAATAGATTAAAAGATGTCTCATGTGCATGAGTTGCAAAATTTATAATTGGTCTACAAATTCAGTACCATCCTTTGGGAAAAACAAAACAAAACAAAACAAAACCTCTACTGCCTTCTTTTTTTCTCCAGAAATTGACAGATTAATTCAAACATTCAGAAGGAAATTCAGGGGACCAAGAATATTTTACAGTATTTTGAAAATAACTTAATTGCAGGACTCATACTAGCTGATACTAAGACTTAGTATGCAGCTATAGTTGTTTAGTAAAAAGCTAAAACTTTGTGATATGATCTTTGAGATAGATTGATGGGATACATCTTAACAATAAAGTTGCATATTTAATTTTGATAAAATTTTTTGACAGGGTCTCTAGGACCCTTATATGGGGAAAATATAGTCTTTTGAACTAATGGTTTTAAGAGACTGATCTGACCCCCAACCTCCTAAAACAAACTACAATGAAAGCTCAAATAAAAAAGACTAATAATATGAGTTGAGGGAGTCCAGGGAGGTCGGAACTCTCTCTAGGAGATAAGAATATGATTTCTCTGGAGCATCCAAATTTATTGGCTTTCATACGAAGGAAAGGATAGCTCAGCCAAAGGTGGAAAGCTGAGCAGGACCTTGGGAAATTTAGATCAAAGATTTTATGAAGCAGTAAATCTTGCAAGTTAAGAGAACTGTCCTGTCTCTGAGGTTGACATTGACAGCAGGAACCAAATATCCTCAGATGCAGTCCTAACTTAATTTGAGTCAGAGTCCTTGTCCTCACACTGCCTCAGCTATGGTGTTATCTTGCCTTTAGAGACCTGTGGTCAGCAACTTAACCTTTACACCTGGTCCCCAACAAATGGTTTTGGGACAGTTTGATATTCATATGCAGAAGAATGATGGCAGAATTCTCTCATATCATACACAACAATTAATACCAAATAAATTGGAGATTCTGATGTAAGCACTATAACTGTAAAACTCTTAGAAGAAAACAGGCCTATATATCCATGATCTTAGTTTAGCTGAGGAGTTCTGAGAAGTAACACCAAAAACACAATGGGTGAAAGAGTAGGTTATAGTAGTCAGAATAACAGTCCATAAAGATGTCCAAATTTTCATCTCCAAAATCTGTAGTAATCATACATGTTGTTAACAGGGACTTTTCAGGTGTGATTAAATTATTTATCTCAACATGAGGAGGCAATGCCACGTGTTATTGTTATAATCAGGTTTTCTAAGAAGAGAAAACAAGGAAGTTAAGATAGATTCAGAAGAAAAACGTGAAAATGGAACCAGAAGCTGGAATGATTTGAAGCCACAAGCCCATAACTATGTGCAGCTTCTACAAAGTGATCAGCAAAAAAACAGGATCCATTGCATCCAAAAGTAATGCAGTCTTGCCCAAAACCTGGGAGACTTATTTTTGATGTCTTGAACAATACTATATTTTGTGTTTATTTAAGCCATTTTATGTGTGGTAATTTATTATGGGCACAACAAAACCTAATGTATAGTTAAATTGAACTTCAGTAAAATGAAACCATATATGCTCCAAAAGACAACATCAAGTAAATGAAAGGACAGCCCCCCAAAATAGAAAATATTTGAATAATGTGTGTCTGATGAGGAACTTGTACCTAAAAAGTACCAGCTATTCTAAAACCTCAACAAGACAAAGACAACAACACAATTTACAGATGGGAAAAATATCTGAAAAAAATACTGGTTTTCAAGAACCTTATGAAAAAATACTAAATATCATTAGTCATTAAAAAAATACAATGAAAAACCACAATGAAAGAGCATTTCATAAGCACCAGGATTGATAAAATAGGTGGACAGCGGCAGTGTTTGTGACACTATAAGCAGCTGGAACTCTGGTGTGTTGTTGGAGGAAATGCAAAACAGTACAGCCATTTGGAAAACAGTGGCTTCTAAGAATATGACACACAATTTCCTTAAATTCCACCAGTTCTATTTCTTCCTAGATACTCAGTATAATTGAAAATGTGGTTTACACAGAAACTTGTGCATCACTCTTCATAGAAGCACACCCTAAGTGTGGAAGCAACCCAAATTTCTATTAACTTATAAATACACAAATAACATGTGATATATCCATTGTACAATGGAGCATTATTCAGGAATCCAAGGAATGAAGTAATAATTCATGCTATAGCATGATGGGCCTTGCCTATATGCTAAGTGAAAGAATGCAGACCTAAACCACATCTTCTGTGGTTGTATTCATATAAAATGTCTGGAAAAGGCAAATTCATAGGAAAAGAAATTACATTAGCATTCCTGAGGTGTCTGTTACTGAGTGTGGGGTTTCTTTGGGGGATAATAAAATATTACAGAATTAGATAGGGGCAGTTGATACAGAATTGTGCAAATATAGTGTAGTGAAAACTAACATGATACAAAGAATTACATAAGGTATGTATCTCAATAAAGCTGTTATTAAAATATGAAAATACAAAAGGGTAAGAAGTAGCCTGAGAGGTAAAGCTAAAGTGTTCCACAGCCTAGGGGTGTGGCCCCAACATGATACAAGATGTAAGGGAAGGATTCTTTATAGAGATACCATGGTTGGAACATAATTTGTTTGCTCATCTTGTGCTCCTGGAAGCCAATGCATTCCCTGATGGCAGGGACTATAGTTTTGTGGGACAGTGTTGATAGAGCAGGCAGATGAATGCAGAGGATGTGCAAGGTCAGCCAACACAATGAGATATACTCTATTACTGTTGGAGAGGCAGACAGTAGTTTAGATACAGCTTTGTGATCAGAAATAAGGAATCAAAGAGTCATGCATCATAGTCACTAATAAGATAATGACCTTCAAGAGGAAAACCATCTAGTATAAACAATGAGTAATATGGAAGTTTGAGACATAAGTAGGGTTCAGGGACAGGATGGTCATTAAGAAAGGTTGTTCCACAAGACAGAGCACATGCTAGTAAACACATGAGAAAATGCTTACAGAAGACTGTCTGTGAACCAATCCATTCTTCCTTACTACTTATCTACTTCATACTGATTTTGCCTGCAGTTTTCTTTCTTTGATTTTTGTTTGGAAAGTTTTTCTTTCATCTCTTGTGGGAGGGGAACGGGCATAACCGAGAGCTGGCCTGCCCCCTGACAAATGGATATTCAAGGATAATTATTTCTAATTATTCAGTCTTTGGGAGTGAGCACTCTGAGAAATATGCAAGATGATCTTACAGAGGTGCTCCGTGGATTCAATCCCTGATGACTACAAGAAAAATAACATCAAAGAACTGTTCTTTAGTGACACAAAACTGGGTTGCTTCTCTTTTCTCCTTTTGCTTTGGTGTCTCCACTGCTGTTGGGTGAGATCATGTTACAGAAATCTTTGCTCTCAAAGTCTTACAATTTTTTTGCATCTGGAAAACAAAACAGTTTTAGACACCATTGACACATGGACCAAGTTACGATGTTAGGCAGCAGTAGGAATGCCACACTAAATCTCAGTGACTAACACGAGTGTCCAGAGCACACTGTAAAGCTGTGTGGCATTGGCCCATATCGTGGCAGAAGTAGAACTAAGTAGTGATATCCATACTTCATGCTAGACACTTCTTCTGTACAGAGTATTCTTTAAAAGAAAAAAATCAAAAGAAGCTTAGTTTTGCTAAGACCAAGTGTTATTAAGAAGGGTCGCTGTGGTTTACATGTGTCCATTCTGTCCCTTGCCCTCTTCTGGTAACCAGCCTCGCTTCCTGAATGATAGGCTGACTGTGTGACCTAAATTGGACAAGCTTCAGTAATCTCCGCTGTGAACTACAGTGATTGGTCCCTTAGGTTGACTAGCCTAAGGTCTTCTAAAGGTTGTTCATGCTGGGGCTAAGGCAGAGAATGTACTTTTGCCTCTTCTTCTACCAAGTGGCCTGAATTAAGATTAGATGATGCAACTTGGAATGAGTGCTCTGAGGAAAGCCACTAGGACTTAATACACTGCTGCGTAGGAGGGTAACTATAAATGGCAACAGTGTGCTCTGTATATCGGAAAAGCTGGAAGAAAGGCTACTGAACGTTTGCTCACAAAGAGATGATAAACATTTAAAGAGATAGATATTTCTACCTTGGTCTGAACATTATATGTATTGAAGCAATACATAGTACCAAATAAATGTGTACAATTTTATGTGTCAATTTAAAATTAAACAGAAAAGTAGAAGCAGTGCATATAGAGATATAGAAGAAAGAAAAATAAAAGGAGAACTGATGAATTTTGGCAGCCTATTATGTATTATATTTTCTGTTGCTGGGAGCCAATAAAATACTTCTTTTTACTTAGGTTAACTGACCGTAAGTCCACTAGTTATGTCTGAGAGTCCTATGTATCAAATATGTGCCTTTAGTGAGCTCTTACTATGTGCCAGACTTTTGCTAATCATTGTGTTTGTTTCTCATTTAACCCTTTTAGCAGTGTGCCAAGATGTGTGTTGTCAGAATCCCCATTGTATAGATGAGAATAATGAGGTTTAGAGATAAGTAATTTCTGTCAGTTCAGGTGGTTGTTATCAATGGCGAAGCTGGATTGTAAGCGTGAAGTCCCAGACACTCCAGCACTATTCTGGAAGCTGAGTTGCTGGTGCTGCTGAGAGGATGACAGACATATACAGTGTCTGGAGAGCTGGGGGAAATGCAGCCTTCACTTTTCACACATACTTTTCTTTCCAGTGAGACATATAGTGTATCTTACCAATAGTCACTCACTATATATGCACCAAATATCAGGCCACCCACTTGTGATAAAGGTTTTAAACCTGCAGTGGATTATATATCCACTAGGAATCAAGTATCTGTATATTTCTAAAAGTAGGCCAGAGTCTGGGGGTTGTTATTTAAGTACATATTAACTTTCGTCGGGTCATCGAGGAGGATTTCTCTGTCTCGGAAAGTGGGATTCAGTACAAGCTGTATTGAGTGGAGTTTTGATATGAATACATGTGTGAAGGGAAAAGCTTTCCAAGAAGAGGGAGCAAGCAGCAAAGGCACGAAGCTATGAAGTGGGGTGCCTGCTGTGAAACCGGAAGCCCAGCTTGCTTAGTTGTGGGCTGTTGAGAGGATGTAGGCAGGGAAATTCTCCAGGCATCTAAACCATCCAAGCTCTGCCGGTAAGAAAGAAATAATCATTCATAAGGGTGACGCACCAGAAGATAGCTTTGTAAAAAAGGAAAGTGATGTTGACTTACATAAGATGGGAGATTTAGAAGATTTTGATAATCAGGGAGGAAGCTCTGAGTTCCCCAACCAAGGACACAGCCGCAGGAAAAGAGAGGGATCACTGTGAGAGTGTATAAGTGATTTTAGAGGTATGGAATGTAACTTGGTATCCAAAGTTAGAATGGTACTTTCCTCAGATACAAGCTGCAAACAAAGCTTCGTGTTATTTATGATTCTTACCTTTTGATCATATCTGCGTATAGAAGTTTTATCAATCAGCAAGTGTTGATTGAAAAAGTATCATATGTGCAGGTTGAAGGCTAATTTATAATATAATAAAGTGATTATTCACAGGTGGGGTAAGTCTACATGGTCTAATGAATGATTTTAAAAAATCAGTGATTTTATTGTCAAAAAAAATCACATTTGATCCTCATGTGGGTTCTCAGTGCCAGAAATCTCTAGAACATGGACATATGCAGTAATGACATGATAGGAAAATGGGAGATTAACACATTTCATAGCACCACTGGATTACAATGGGGAAAAGTTTTATGAAAATGGGTGGTTTTATTGTTTATACAAACATGGATATGTTTCTCAAACATATGTGCTTTTGGCCTTGGAATATAAGTAAAAACATTTTGTCCAAACTGTGTGAGACCATGAAGTATAACCTATAGAGTAATGAAGAATAACAAAAGTAATGAAGGATTTTATACCATGGATAATTTATTTAAATTAGCATGTGTGTGTTTCTCAAATATCCGGGCTTTTGGTTTCAGGGAGATAACTATATACATTTTCCAGAGTTTTTGAGACCATAAAAGCACAGACAAGGGAATAGTCAAGAATGAGCAGGGTAATAGCTCAGTGCCTCAGTTTACTCATTAGCATGGAAGGCAAGGTTGTCTTCCCCTTACAGCACTAAAATGGGTTGAGGATTATGTTAGTTTAAAGTAATTAAAAATAAAAAAATCTAAAAGGATGAGTAAGTTCTTCAGAGAAAATGTTTTTTATACATAAGATAATCATTTCAACTTCTTAAGATGCCTGATAAAGAATATGTCTTAGAGAGTAATCACATATTACCTAGGGATCACGTTTTGTCTTGAAGATAAGCACAGGTTTAGATTATTTTAATCCAAGATCCAAACACAGGGATTTAAATGAAGAAGAGGTAGTTATTAGTAAATAGATACATTGAAAGCCCACTATTTTCTCCGTCCTCTTGAAAGTTCATTGCAGATTATTTTGTAGATGGGACTTAAAACATGAACGTTTTGAGGTGGACAGGACTCAACATATGAACTCAAATATATTTCAGTAAAATCTTGATTATTCCACATCCCAAAGTATGATGCCCTAAGTCTCTGAAAATACAATTAGAATTCAATTAAGTAGCAAGATGAATAGAATTCTCAAATTCCCATTTAAACCGTGTGCAAAGCTCTCTGTGTTCTCACAGGCTTGCTGCTGTTTGTCATTCAGAGCTCAGCTTATGTCTTATCTCCTGAGAGAGATGTTCCCCCTGATCATGCAGCACACACAATCTAGCTGCTCTGCCTCACAGTATTCTGCCTTCACCCTCTGGATCACACTGCACGTATTTATTCATTTATTTACTCTTACAGTGTCTGTTTCTTCTGAATTCCGCCAGAGCATACACCTTGTCTGTTCTGCTTACCTGTCTCTCTACAGTGTCAAAACCAGTGCTTTGTGAGTTCATTGTCATGGTTTGATGAAATAATAAGTGATGAATAAAAAACAGTTTGAGTGAATTGTCTTTAGAATGCATTTCTTAAGCTTTCACAAGATGAGCTTCTCATGAGAGTGAGTGCTGTATGTGGCGAGCACACTAAGGTGCACGTTTGCTCGCTTGCTAGAGTTAGAAGTGTGTGCAGGTGACACACTGAGCTGAACCTGACAAAGGTGTTGTGCTGATGATTAATTCTGAAGTCAGACAACAAAACAGACTGTATCAGCTATTGCTATGGTTCCATTAAGCTGTTTTGAAACTTGGTTTCATTTTTTGTTTATCTTTTTTCTCTTTAAAATTAAAAAAAAACCCTCCTGCATTCCTCCTCATTTTACCTTAAAAATTTGAAGAGATTATATTGTGAATACTATAATAAATAGTCCTTATATAGAAAGTGTGATTTCACTTAGAACATCAAAGAACTTCAGAGAAAACTTTTGTTTTACTAATGCTTTTGAGTAGATTAAGGGTCATTTCACACAAGCCTGGCACTATATATGCTGCACTGTACTGTAATTTAAGCTAAACAAAGGGATATATCATGTCTGATTCTACTTGAGAATATAAATTGTAGTCCCCCTCCCAAGAATCTATATTGATGCCTCTATTTCATGTCAGAAATGGAAAACATTATAATTACTGAGAAATAATAGAGAACTAAGACATGGAGTGTATTGGGACCAAATACCCTACAACTGTAACCTAAAGAAGAGCAATAAATTTAGACTTGTGATTTCAGAGGGATCAGTCCACAGTTGATTGGTTCCAAGGCAGAAATGGCTGGTAGAAGAGCCTGGTGGAGGACAGTTGTTCTGTTCATGGCAGCTAGGAAACCAAGAGAGAGCAAGGGGCTGAAGACAAGAATGGACACTTCTGATTCATACCTCTACTAACCCATGACCTCCAACAGCGGCACACTTTGTGAACGTTTACCTATGAACTTCTCAGTGAACTAATCCATTGCTGAGTATAGAACCCTGTGATCCAGTCACCCTTTCATTTCTGAACTCATCTGACTTTTTCGGAACATTCTATGTTTAACTATAGCACAGAGCCATCAAAACAGTCTTTAAAAAGCTACATACCTAGGAAGGAGTTTTAGCATATAATTTATACACATTTCCATCAGTGAGATTTTAAATAATATCCATGTGAAAGAGTTCATATGAAGTCACATATAAAAGGCATTCTCAGCATTACAATGAATAAGTGAATTTACTTTGGTTCTCTCTTGCTTGCATTTTTGGATGGAAACTATTCAATTAAGGGTGGGGATCCTTTTATTTTCTGGTAACACCGTCATGAATTGACCATCAGAAGATGATCAATTTATTTTTCCTACTCTTACTCTCTGTTCCCAAGTGAAACCCTTAATAGCAGCCTATATTGTGAGATTTTGTCAGAAGGCATACATAAAGTAAAAGCAATTACACAGTAATTAATATTTAGCGAATGCTTATGATATATTTATTTCTCACAGTAATAATATGAGATAGATACACTTACAGTATATCCCTGTGAAGTCATTCACAGGATATTCCTTAGAACCTAGGTGAGGAAGCCCTTAATGTCTTCTGCAACTGCTTTTTTTTTCTATGGCAGCAGATTTGTAAGTAGCCAATCCGAGAGCACTATTCAATTCTCCTTGCTGCTGATTGGCTGCTGCCTGACTTAGCTCAGGCAGATGCACCAACATTCTCGCATCATGACGGGTTGCTGTACCATGTACCTGTCTCAAGTGTACTTCTTAAAGCCCTAAAATCCCTGAGATGCCGCCAAAATGCCCAGCACTTTCAAAGCCTTTATTAACAGTATTTTACTAAATTAAATTACATAATTGTGGAAGACATAGCATACTGTGGTTTAAACTATAAAGATAGGCATTTTTCTGACAGTGTCTGAAATTTGTGGTGCTTCATAATTCACAAGTCATCTATAATTGTAATGCCTGCGTATTTCAGGGCCCACTGTAATATGTTCACTGTACCACTGAATAAACTTCCAGAAGTTAGGTCACTGAAGGTTCATCTTATTTCAGAGCTTACATGTTTAATGGCCATTGCTTTATGTACAATAATCAATGCATCTATAGGAGGAGTGAGGGAAACAGTTATGGAAAATAATTCTTGGAGTGTAGTCTACAGTAGGCTTATACACTGTGGTGCCCTAGTTAAGAAAAAGCCCAAAATTTCAAAGGGATAGCAGCAAACTTATTTTTCCTTCTAAACCGAGGTTATTTCCTCTGTATTTGCACTTGAGACCAGTGGCTACACGGTCATTCTCTTCCAGTGAAGCAGATGAATTTTGTATGTACTGAAGCCTTGGGTCTAAGCTGACAGACTGTCATTTCTACTCATAGTCCCATGATGAAAAGAAGTCATGTGACCAAGTCCATGGAGCAGGGACGCGTGCTCCACCCACAAAGGCAGGACTGAGAGTGGCAACAGGCTCTGCATTGTAAGTGGTGTGACCTGTGCTCTTCTCACATTACTCAGCTCAGTTAATGTTAAACTTGAGCCACTGATTTGCTGATTCTCTGCAAAAGCCTCTGAACATGTTACCATTACAATTTGGTCGCTCCCAGCAGCAACCAAACCATGGAGTCGGAATAGTCATCCGCCAGCTGGGCTTGGGTGAGTGGAAGCGGCATTGAACCAAACTGGCAGGCAGAGTTGGCAGTGGTGGAAGCAGTGGGTCCGCATCTTCCTCTCTTTCCTCAGTCCTGCTGAGGCCTACTCTCCCGAGAGTGCTGCCAGGAGCTGGGCCCACATGGAGAAAGGAACGTGGGAGGACTTGGAACCTTTTCCTTCCTAGATGACTATGAAAATATACATTTACGGCTTTCATGCGCTTAAAGGCTCAGTTAGGGGATACAGCTTTTAGAGCAAATTGCTGAAGGAATGTCAGGCACTGTGATACTTGTAAGTACTTCCTGATATCACAGGATGAATATCTTGCTTTTTCCAGCGGTGGAGCTATCATAACCTTAAACTTATTATCAATCCTTTTTCTTTTGTAAAACAGCACAAGTCAGAGAAGTGTGCCAAGCCAGACAACCACTGTGGACATGCATCCTTTGATGTGTGGCCCGTGGAGAAGGCCATTGTCACCAGGTTGGCTGAGAGGCACCAGGCAGCGGGACACACTGCAGAGGCATTATTTACCATAATTGCAAACCGTGGGGTGAAAACTCCTGTGACTTGTTCTGACTTAAACCCACAGGAAAATGCAAGTATATTGTTTCAGAGAAAACTCCTGGTCCTGACAGGCCCCCTAGCATTTTTTCTTTTCTTGTGCTTTCAAATATATAGAAACTCCGTGTACTTATCTTTGCAGAGATTATTGGCAGGTGCAATATTTCTCTAATTGCATTTTCCCACAATCTCAGATCTTCTATTAGTGTGTCTTATGCTAGTGGCTTTTGTAGAATCCTATTTATGCAAATGCATTGTATAAATATTAACTGCTATGGTTTTCATGTTTGAATTTCTCCAAAATTCATATGTTGAAACCGAATATCCTGCCATATTATTAAGAGGTGGAGTCTTTTGGAGCTAATTAGATCATAGGATTTCTACTGTCACTGGGATAAGTGTCTTTGCAAAAGGAGCCACAAGGGCATTTGTTTGGCCCTGTGCCATGTGAAGACACTTATAAGACATCATCTGAGGGACTAGGCTCTCCTCAAACATGGAGTTCATTTCTGCCTTGATGTTGGATGTTCCAGCCTCCAGAACTGAGTAATAATTTTATAGTATTTATAAATGACTCAATCTAAGGTGGTCTGTGATAGCAGCTCGAATGGACTAAATCAGTTAAGACAGTAGCTTACAAGTGAAAGCCTCAATGTTGGAGAATATACAACACTGATGCTTTCAAGTTCTTGCTCTAATTTAATTGTGATGTAAATTTTGCAGAAGGAAACACAATCCCTTTGGATCTACTTCCTCTTCTGTAACATGGGAATAATGAATCCTCTTTCTTTGGATTTAACATGTAAATGAAATGTAATTGTAAATTTCACCTGCATTTATTAACACACATGCTATGACATATAATAGGAAGTTCTCAATTATTTGTAGTAGTTTTCTTTTTTAAAAAATGTACTGAAATACAGATGTGTTGCAAGAACTATCTGCCCTTTGTATACAATCTTTGTCTCATGGATATAACTGTAGGTTTTCATGTCTTTTGAAAATCGATCTGAAATGGTAAAATATGTAAAGAATTTTATTGTTTTTAGAGGTCTTCCAAAAGACACAGATAACATGTTATATTTCTTTTAAAAAATTAGAATAATGTTTATTCTAAGTTTTAATTATCATATGGACCACTAGACCCTTTTACAAATCTAAGATATATTGTGGGACGTTAATGATATTATTTCTCTCCTATCTTGAAACAATTTAATATTTTATAATCCCAGGAATTCTTTGCTTATTCATCATTAATGCACAACTATATAAAAACTTAAAAAGAAAAGATATATTTCATGATTCCTAAATGAATCATAAAATGCATAGTAAAAGACAGGAGCACATCATACTTTGGTAACATTTCTGATACTTATTATAAAATAAATCTGAAAACATGCATCTTTCAGGTTGTGATATTCTTGGGGAATTTTCTCAAATCAAGACTACCTAGGAAATAATATATTTTAGGGACAAAAATAAATATAATATTGTCACCTCATTAGTCATTCAGCTAGAGGATTTCATTGGGCCATACATTGCTATGAAAACGTGACCTGGCTTTTTTGGATAAAAGAGTATCATTTGGGATATTTGTATACCAAAATTCATTTAACATAGGTTGTTTAAGTTGGTTAAATTCTTATTTGTTATAATTTTTCACTATACTCTTCTGTAAATCAGTCATAAAACTTAAAAATTCACACAAAATATTTATGTTAAAAATAGGACCCAAATAGTAAATAGTGATGATTATATTTTCTGGTATGCAAGTTTAAAATAGTCATGCAATTTGACCTAATATTGTATTCCTGAAATTTGTCCTATGAAAATATTGTAATCAGTTTAAAAGAAATTCCTTGTCATCCAGTATGGAAACAAGTTAAATGCACAGCCTCTAGAATGCTTCAGACAACTATGGTATCCATAGGATGCCACACATTACAAGCTCTAACACTGAAAATTATGAAGAACATGTAAATTTAGAAAAATATGCTATTGACTGAAAACAAGTGCATATTAAAGGATATTTTAAAGTAAGTACTATTTTACTAATTATTTTTGATATATACTAATTAAAAAGAAAAACAATCATACTATCTTTCAGTGGAAAGAAAGCAAATTATTAAAATTAGCTGGGCTTAAGTGTGTCCTACATTGATCACATATTATTAACATCATTTCTTGGTTGGGAGATAAAATGAGATTTTCTTGGCTTCCCCAAAATAAGGTGTACGTTGGGCATGGTTGTGGGACAGTGAGAAGTCTTTTTCCCTAAGTAGATTATTTCTCTTGTCCACTTTTGTCTCCCTAACTTCTTCTGCCTCATTAAGATACCAAACAACATGATTTGCATGACTAACTTTCTTCAAGAATACGCTGGCTATTCAGGAAAGTAGACATTCACAGAAAATCAAGAAATTTATCCTAAATTTGGGAGGTAAAACATTTCCATGTGATTATCAATTATATATTAGGACCTGTTTTTCTCTTTCAAATTAGGCCATAAGCTTCCTGAAAGCAGAAATGGCTTCCAAGCTCATACAGGTCTTTGATAAATCCATGAAAACATTTCCTAGATTGAATATATTTAAATGCTTATGTGGGAACAAGCCCCATGCAGTGAGAAATATATACTTTGAGACAAGAGAAGGGGTGAAAGAAAACTGAGATGTCCTGGGTATCTGCAGTGTGCCACTCATGGAGAAAAAATTTATAACAATTTCACCAAAACCTTTCAAGTATATATTATATCCATGTTTTAATATAGGCTAGAAAATGTTATATGTTCAAGATCATAGTGGTTGTTATTTTCTGGGTCAAAATTTCAACTCTGCTCTAGTTGGGAGCAGAAGAGTGTTCTGTACACTGTTCCATACTTTGGAAACACAAAGAGACTGAGAAACATTGCCTGTTGTACAAGCTAGTCTCTTAGGTTGGGAATACTTACAGATTGACCTATAAAGTTGATATCACCTTGTACAATGACAAAACCTTGAAAATATGTCATTAATTATTCATCTAATCCAATATTGTACAATAGGGTGAGCAACCGATAAAGTTTTCACTCCCATATTTGGGTTCTGTACTGTCATTCTTTGGCCTTATCAAGCACGCACACACACACACACACACACACAGACACGCACACAAGAATGACATCTTTATGGTGAACCATCTTGCTGTTACTTGAAGCTGTTGGGCTGGATAGTGCAGCTCTGTTCACATATGGTTCTCTGTGATAAAGTTTAAATAGGTGAGAATTATGAAGGTTGTATAACTAGGTCACTATTAAAAATGGGTCTGGGCTTTTCTTTTTCTTTCTGTTTTTATTAGGAAAAGGCATAGCAGGTAATAAGTTTGTGTTAGCACTTTTACAATCTGCAGTCTGCGTAAACCAAGCACAAGGTTAAAGAGACTCTGACTTCACAAAACGACTTGGGAAGTGTACTGATGAAACTTCATTTGTAAGGAAAGGAAAAAGTAGAGATGCCAATAAAATCAGTGAAAGACTAGAAAATATCATTCTAGAGTTGGTATGTGGTATTTTTTTGTGGACCTTATACAATCTTTTTTTCCTCCTCTCCCTGGACATAATAATACTTCCCAATCTGCATTTGCAAAATGTGGAGTTTATGGGGTGCAGCCTGTGCCAGGCGTAATTTTTAAACCCATAAAGTTGAAAGGACTAACGAGGACACGCTGAGAAAAGATTAGAGCTAGTAAAAGCACTGCACATTTTGAGGACGTGCCTATTGGCTTATATATCAGGTAAATGAATGTTTGGTCCACTGTACACTATTAGAACTGTTGTTTTAGAACTACTGTTATCAGTACTAACCATGACTTACCCCCATAATGAGCAGCTAGTGTTTGTCTACAAGACTCTTTCTTACATTTATTTCCCACTGGCTCATTTTGGTTTTTATTCTTTCAACTTTGCCATATTTACTTTGGGCTTTGACAGACGGGTGAAATACAACTCTTTGCTTTTCTAATTATTGGTTTACTGTTTGCACTATGAAAGCATAATTTGATTTTGTGATAAGATAAAAATAGGAAAATGGGGATCGAAAGATGTACAGAAGAAGAATCTTTATTTTTAGTTATTTATTTTTAAAGGTACTGGGAATTGAACTCGGGACCTTGCACTTGCCAGGCAGGCACTTGTGCCACCACTATGCTATATCCCCAGCCCCTTATTTTTAGTTATTCTTAAGATTATATTAATATCCCCATTAAAATATATTACAACAGTAGTTTTCAAAATATTGGTCTGTACTCTAGAGAGATAAATTATATTTATGGTAAGCTGAATTTTGCACTTATTTATATTTGCAACATACCTAATTCACAAGATCTTTGATATTTGTTTAAAAAATCTGTAATGTAATAGTAAAAGAGAAATTGAATTAGAAAATCTGTTCCAATGTAAAGATGCCAAGTTTTAAGCATATGGATAGACAGTATCTATGATTTTACCATTTAAATTTGGCTCCCATCTTCCAGAAGGGTGAAGAAAGCAAATATACTATAATTATGTTTTATAATATTGAAAAGGAAATATATATGTATATATACTAGTTCATATGTATATAAGTATATATATATAAAAATGAGCCAGTGGGAAATAAATATAAGAAAGAGTTTTGTAGAGAAACACTAGCTGCTCATTATGGGGGTAAGGCATTGTTAGTACCGATAACAGTAGTTCTAAAACAATAGTTCTAATAGTGTACAGTAGACCAAACATTCATTTACCTGATATATAAGCCAATAGGCACGTCCTCAAAATGTGCAGTTCTTTTACTATATATACTTATATATAAGAATTATATATATATATATATATATATATATATATATATATATATTAGTTCTTTAGATAAGACCTATACTTCCTTGACATTCAACTCCAAAATGTGTCATGTGAGTTATGTTCCAGGTATAAATTGTTATAATGTATAGTGTCCTAATTTATATTTGTATATATCAGTACCAGTTTCATATGTAAGGGGCAGAGTATCCAAGATTTTATTTTCTGATGGTGACCTGTGAGGTTGGCATAGCAATTTGTTTCTCCTGAAAATATTTTACTAGTTTTTCTAATACTCACAGCATTTGACTTATTGATTAGGGATTTGGTGGAATGTCATGAATTGGAGTAGTGTTCAACATAGACCAGATTATTTTGGTTATTTGCCAAAAAGTAATGTTTTTACTTTGATGAAATTAAAATGGAACTCTTCCTTATTTGACTATGTAGATAACTAACTGTGTCATGCAGTTTTACACAAGCAAGTCACAGTATGGAATCCAGTCAAAGTATTTTAGGGGTGCCATGAAACAAAAGCAAACTCTTACCTTCTTCCAAGTATCTCAGTGGGACCTCCAG
The DNA here is from genome assembly GCA_004027595.1 of Dinomys branickii. Classification (NCBI taxonomy): domain Eukaryota; kingdom Metazoa; phylum Chordata; class Mammalia; order Rodentia; family Dinomyidae; genus Dinomys; species Dinomys branickii. The sequence goes on along the minus strand of PVLD010000897.1, from coordinate 89,675 downwards.
AAGATAGAGGGGAAATGCTAGATGTCGCACATGCTGAGTTCATGTTCCCGGAAGTTGAAGAATGAATTCTAAGGAAAACAGGTTAACAGTGGAAAAATTCACTGGGTAAATGAGATGAGGAATAACAATCGCTACTAGGAGACAAGGGGTCCTGGGTGGGTTGCCTACATCATATATTTTTGTTGTTTGCTATTTTACATGAAAACTGTCCACTAAGAAAATAGAAATCAGCATGAATATTTTAAAAGGAATAGCTTTTTGCAGTGATTAAGGTTTGCCTTTTATTATTTTTCTTGGTTAATTAATAAAATATTCTGCCTATTCTTCCATGTACCGTGGCGCTGTCCTCTTCAAAGCTCATATGTAGATGGCACTTGGTAAAATTGTTGTGATGATTAGAAACCATCCCAGACTTAAGCAAGTCCCCAATTTAAGAACAGTCAAATTTCAAACTCTCACAGATACCAGCAGACCTCAAATTACCAACATTTGTAGAGGTGGATAAATCTCAGAAGGAGTTCATGTGTCTGCCAGACATTGTCACAGTTGTGCTGTGGTGTGCTTACTGCACAGGGTGACAGGGTACAGTAGTACAGCCGTCACAGTGAGGATGTCCAGAAGCAAGAGCAACAGCAGGGATAATGTGGAGGGGACTGGTAGGAAGCACAGAGCAACAGACATTGTATATTTCTGTCAATGGTGGATAAGATTCTCTTTGTCAGACTTACACACAAATCCAGTTTATGAACCTTCTTCCAGAATGAAATCCCTTTGTAAGTAATGGACTTACTGTACTTGGGAAAGCACCTTGGAACTCTATTCTCAGAAGCCACCTGTACTAAGAGGACAGGGGTAAGAGGACAGGGGTACTAAAATGGAGGACACGAGAACTAAAATGGAGGATGTGGGTGTTTAACCATAGAGGACTGTCAGCTTTATACAGGACTCACATATGTACACCCATGCCTCATCCTGCAGTGACATGATGGCCTCTGGTCTGGTCTGCTGTAAGTACTAGGAAGAAGGCTGTGAGAAACACAGGACCGCACAGCAGCTGGGATGCAGTGGTGAACACTGACTCTGGCCAGACTTTCTGGGTTCCATGCCAGCTTTCTTTATTGGCTGTGTCTTTGGGCAGCTTTTTTACTCTGTGCGCCTCTCTGGTTCTTCATCTCCAGGAAGGTGTACGTCACTGTAGCTATTATCTTAGAGAGCTGCTGTGTAGGTTAAATAAGTACTTTATGGAAACAACTGTAAAATTTCTAATCCAGTACAAGCAATGAATAAATTTTAGCTATTATTTCTAGAAGTAATTATAGTAATACTAGAAATGAAGCTAAAGCACATGCTTTATCATAAAAGAGAAAGATCATGTTACTGAATTAATTTGAACTGAGGTACGTTCATGGGTAAGAAAAGCACACATTGTTCAACTCAGGCCATAAAACTGGAGTAAGCATGCATAGTTGGAATATGGGAGAGATGACAAAGGCTGAGAATCCTTGGGAAAATCAGATGAAATTTGCTTATTTAACCAAGACCAGGAACAGCGGAAAGGAGAGCATTGCCATGAAGTTGATTTATCAATAGGATTCAGTGTGGGGACTTGAGTGAGGAGCCCAGGAACTGACAATATAAGGGAGTCGTGAAGCATCAGAACTTCAGCTGATGATATGAGTAGATTCAAAGACACCAATCATCAGAAGGGACGACCGTTCTTCAGTTGCCTAATATTCACTGGGTTTCACCTTCTGTCTGTCTCGCTCTGACTCTAGCTTGAAAACACAGCCCCTAGTGCATAGACCCTCTTTTCTTCTCCATGAGAACTCTCTACTGACGACCTCAGGTTCCTCCTTTCATTTGTATGTGTCGTATGATTTCTATCGGTGGAACAAAGAGAATAGGAGAGGCAGAAGTCAGGCTGGATTCAAAGCCACTTTCAGTGTAGTCCACAGAGTTCCAAGTATTTTGTCCCTATCAGTTTTATGCTTTACAGTTTCACCTTTCTGTAATAAAGACAGCAACTTTCCATGGTGAAATCACTTCTCAATTTTAAAAACAAGGTTAACAAATTCATGAGTTGTAAAACACTCCTTCCATGTCATTTCCTCCAATCAGCTCTTGATATGCTTTTAGTTGATGTTTCTCCTGCTTATTAAGAGCAGCTGTGTTTAAGCAGCTGCTAAGCACAAGTTGGCCAGTAAATGCAGGCTGTACAGATATCTAATACCACTTGGAGCTTTATCAGGCCTTACAACTTCCAATTAGTTAAACCACTGAACACCCAAGCACATTAGTTAATTATTACTTGCCCCCATTTCAAAGATGAGGAAACTAAGCATAAGAAAGGACTGTTTTCTATGAAATTCTAGTGCTTAAATGAAGGTCCAACTAAGCTAAAAATTGAGTTATTTATTTATTTATTTATTTATTTATTTTTAAGCATGCTGTAATTGCGACTGTGTCAATGACAAGTGTCATAACATATCTGCCTATATGATCCAGAGGGTCATAGCGTTACTTTTCACAATCTACCTTTTTTGGGGTAGAAATAGTCTGTTTATATCATGATGGATTCTTCATCTGCTTGGAAGAGGTCCTTCCTATGAATACTGTTCATTTCTTTAGGGTTCTTATTTTGTGTCAATATTTCATATTTTCATCAATAATTTAATGAAATTGATATCTTAATATTTCCAGAGATATAAAATGAAGCATAGCTGTAAATACATTAATTCAGTTACAGAATTGTGTGTAAAAGAAATAGTTACAGAAGAGTTGGTTGTTTGTACTACTTTATGAAGACCTGCTTAAAAAATAAATAAATAAATAGAAAATTCAAGACCATGGCAAATGAATAAATTGAATCTCAGCATAGTTTCTTCCTGTTAATTATTATTGCTTTGCACTGAGTTATAGAGAAAGTACGAAAATAACAAGAAGATAAACAACAGTTGTATGGAGACGCAAGTTGGAAGAATTCACTATCTGAGGTTGACATGATTCTATGAGTCTGGTTGGTTCACACTATTAAGTGGTGCTGCCTAGCAAGAATTTCTGGTTACATTTTTATAGGAGTCAATGGAGTTTTCCAATAGGACAAAACCATTTTCTGCTTCTGCAGTCTGTACTCCAGCCCCTCCCCTTTTCCAGGAATTTGGCTGCCCATGTTGGCAACTTGAGCAGTGCTGGTAGCAACGGAGGTGCGGAGGTCATGGTACTGTTAGACTTAGATAAAAGATATGTTGCCTACTGTGTGTTTTAGTAGACTTTTGATAGGAAAGATCTAAATATTTGTAAGACAGTTCTGGAAAGCCCTGAGTATTGACCTAGAATACCATCAGTTCGTCATGTCAACACCTTTCATGATTGAGTTTTATGCCTAAATCAGCTCTTAAGTTTTTAAGTGTATCCACCAAAAATTGAATGTTAATCAAATTCATGTCATTATTGTAATAAATGATATGATACCAAATACTTAGACTGAAAACAAGATATGTAGTTAGGAATTATTAGGATTTAAATGTGTGTAATATGGCCAAATTTTTATGTAGAGTTTATATGGAGACATTAGAAATATATTAGCGACTTTTATAAAATAATATGATTACTACACAAAAGTCAGAATTATTCTTCATAGTAACTGTCTATAAATATACCTTTTGAAGAAAACTAGTAATGCAAGAAATCACAAGTACCATAGCCAACACAAGAACTTGGAGGAAGGAATAGACTTTGATAGCTTAGAATTCCTTTAGAAATTCTTTCTAAAGTAGGACAGAAATGGAAGGTAAACTATGCAGATGAAAGAAAGAGAGTGAATGACCAAAACCCAGATTTTCTGTTCTTGCTCCATTTACTTTTCTTTATCACATGAGAAAAGTGTGCATGCGTGTGTGTGTGTGCGTGTGTGTGTGTGTGTTTTATGTGCATGACTTGATGTGTGCTGTATATTTTTAAGTAAAAACATGCTCTTGATTGAAAATTTGAAATGAAAAACAAATATATTTAGTTGCTTTTAGTGCTCTATGCTATCTAATCTGATCATTCCATGGAAAGGATATTACTATAATAGTTCTACATGTTTTGTGCAGTTAGAAAAGTTAAGGCATGGCCACAGTTGAACATGTACCTCAAATTCCTCAATGCTTATGCAGACATATTATCAGTTAAGATCTGAAGATAACATATTTACAGGACTGATTGCTAGGGTCTGATGTTTCCTCATATAAAAAGTGGTTTTCCTTCTAATTTTCATGTTTCCATTTATTCTGTGGCATATTTGACATATAAAACATTTTCATGGTTTACATTTTATAATATTTTGTGACACATTTTGGTAATATTTGTGTATAAATAAATGTTTTTCCCTATTCATTGAATTTGATCGTGCACAAAATTAGATTTAATTCCATTTTAGACAATTTACTATATTCATCAATTATGAGATTTGTTTTGCCTGAACATTGCATTCAAAACTTCATTAGTATGTTTGCTTTGTGACTATAACTGTATATTCTTAAAAGCACCATTATGCTGTCTTATGGTTATAACAAATATTTTCTTAAAACTGGTCTTTTTGAAACTAACATCTTAGAATTTATTATTTGTATTTCATGGACTACTAGACCACAAGGGAGAGATTAGTATCTGAAATATACTCGTTTGAATTCTCATCTGAATTATTCCTTTAGTGTACTGAATCCATCAGGATGCTGTGAGCTGTAAGTTATGGAAATTTTCAGAAAATTGGGCTGAGACGTAAGGGGACTTCTTATCTCTAGAACTTTCCAGTGCTCAAGAATTGGCTATTCACTGAACTATATCATCAAACTTTTTGACCTCACTACCCTGTAATCTTTGGTGTATGTTTTCTTCATTAAGGTGGCAAAATGGCTGAGATTGTGCCTGGGCATCTTTGTACATATATCCACTATGGGACAGAGAGCCTATTCATCAGCCATGAAATGTCAGGCTTTCTTTACTCAGACTGGCCCACATTAATAGCTGTGCCATGTTAATTTCACACCTTGATTAGCCTGGAGTGCATTAGAACCATCTCCTGCAGGCAACCATGGGGAAGATCCAGAAACAGATCTTGGGTTTTAAAAAAATGGAGAACAATTATCAGATTTTGACACTAAACTCTGTAAATATATATTTTATAATCTAATACTAATAGTTATCCACAACTCTAGTTACCATAAGACGTTTGAATTATCAGAGGGACTTATTTTGAAAACCAAGTAAATGCATTAGAAACAAAAAGTGAGATCTACTTTTTATTTCAGTAAGCAGCCAATTTTCTATCATAGTAACAATGGGGCCTCATGTTTTAGTTAAATGTGAGGGCAGAAATTAAGTATGAAATGGAAGTGAGAAATAGAAAACTCCAGATACAGGCTTAGTTCAAGAACATTAAGGCTAACTTTAAGAATAAAAGTCTACATTGTATAGTCATTATATATATTTAATTAATTTATTTATTTTTTGCGGTACTGGGGTTCGAACTCAGGACCTTGCGCTTGCTAGGCAGGCACTTATTCCACTGAGCTATATCCCCAGCCCTGTCATTATATATATTTTAAATACATATTTAAAGTATATATTTTATAGTCAGTAAATGCTACCTAAACATTATCATATGGAAACCCTGCATTTAAAATTTATTTTGACTCCAGCAGCAATTTCAGATATGCCAAAAATACTGTATCTGTGGCTAGAAAAATGATTTTACAAGTCAATGAAAAATTTCAAAGCAGAAATTATACTAACTTGCATCTTTAGTCCCTCCAAAAAGTATAGGTTTATAGTGTTTGGGGCAACTTCCATAATATGGAAATTGGGGCCATGGATCAATTAAATAGAATTTCTGTGACTGAATCATGTTGGCTAACTTCTCCGAAGACATATTTTGAACTTTTTTTCTGTACCATGAAGGAATTTGTCTTTTTCTGGTTATATATGTTTGTTAAAAATCCTTATTATTTTATATACCATCACAATCAATACTTACATGTAATCCTGAAGACAAATTCCAACATAATTATAGTTGTTAAATTGGAATGATTCCATCTTTTTTACATTTTATTTTAAAATTTAAAAAAAATACTGCTTGTGAGATGTTTTAAGCTGACTGGAATCAAGGAGGCTGAGCAGCCCTCAGACTCTTCCTCATGGTCCGGGAGTAAAACTCCCAGAACAGCAGTGGGCTGATGACTTTTGTCTGCATAGACAGCAGGAGGTTCACAATAGCCACATGTGATTTTAAACATTTTAACTTTAATGATCTTGCTTGTGCCGTAACTCAGCCAGGCTGGAACATAATCCATACCCTTAGGGCCCCAGCTGTTCTGACCGGTGAAGGAAAGAAAGAAGGCAGGAGTCTGGGACAAGGAGCGTAGAGCTCTTTATTGGAGGCGCTGATAGTAAAGCAGCCAGGGAAGTTCAAAACCAGTGCCCAGATATTCAGAACGGGACAGCCAGCCAAAGGAATAAAAGGTTTAGACAATGTGATAATTTACGATAGCATTTCAGCTCTTTGTAGAAATTCAGTGTTATAATCACGATCCCTTTTCTTTTAAAGAGAGGTGGATATTTAAACAAAAACAAGTGCAGTGTCAAGATGTTAGTTTCACAGAATATTCTTGGATCAGACCTCCCAGACCAAGGCTCCTGGACCAGTAAAGGAGAGGTATTAGGGACGTGGAATTAGAAGCCCAGAGATTCTCTGGGTCAAGCAAATGACCATGCTGCAGCTACTTGGAAGGGACTTGTGTCGCTGAGCTGTCCCACAAATGGTGTGGATACCAGATTTCACAAGGCGGTGCCCTTTCTTCCATTCCACCTGCCAGTGTTTTGCCCGTGGTAGTTCCAGTCACGTTTGGGTTGAGCTCAGGAAATGGGTGAGGTTCAGCTTCTAGGTGTAGTACTGCTGCTTGAGCACACAGACAGTGAGCGATTGCTAGACCGTATTTGAACATTTGGCATCTCTGTGGTAATGTGCAAATGTTTGTCTCTATTGAATCAGACCTCATTCAACTTTCAGTAAGTGAAGTTTACTGTCTCATTCTATGACAGACTCTTTCTTACTTGGAAAAGACTCTGTGAGGAAATTGCATGGCACATCATTATATGTAGTGGCTATCTGGAGAGATGCGTTTTTAATTACTTTAAGGTAATATTCAAAACTTTTTATCTACAATATCATTCATTCATGTTTTAAAGGGCTTATGAATCCTGCATAAAACTTTAACAATTTCATGTAAAGCTCTTGCAAAACCCAACACATAGGTATGTGTGACATATATGTACATATATTTAAGAAAATGTAAAAGTTATGGATTATAGCAGCCTCCTTTACTCCCTTGAGAAAAGACTATCTTGAGCAGGACCGATAGTTTAAAAAATCTCTAATCTGGGTTCTCTGAGTTCTGTTGTTAAAAATAATCATTTATCATTATAAATCTACCCACAGATTTGGTTATTAATGTCATTATATAGGTTTTTTTTTTTTTTTTTGTACCTGTAATCAAACTCAGGACCTTGCACCTGCCAGGCAGGTGCTTATGCCACTGAGCTGTCTCCTCAGCCCTTTTTTTCTCATAGTTTTTATCTGGACTTAGAGAATGATTTAAATTCTTACACCTAAAAGAGGGCAAGCATATTATGACTGACTACTAGGCAATAGTTATTATAATACCAGAAAACTTACTCAAATGAAGAGAATGTACATATATGTGTTCTTGCTTAAAAAGGAGACCAGTTATAAAATTTGCTTCTTGATGGCCTGCATTCTTCTGTTAATTGAAATAATTTATTTTTTCCCTGAAATAAAGAAATATTTACTTATTACTTGTGGCATTTTGACAGTTGCTTTTTATTTTGCTTGGGTACCAAACACATACTCTCCTAGAGAACTGCATGATGAGTCAGTCATTTTCATTAACATCACATTTATGTTGAACACAGAACTTCCTGCAGATTCTGGGTTAGAGTGCTTGTCTAGTGTGTGCATGGCCCAGAGTTGAATCCCCTGGACCATAACAAAAATGTGGCATTGTACCCATGCTAGTCTCACGTTGTTCTAGGTTAACAAAGTGGACTAACTTCCCCTGTCTCTCCTTCCCTCCTTCTCGCCTGTCCTTTCTTTCTTTCTTTCTGTGCATTTGTTTATGTTTATTACCCTGCCTGTTCCTACCACAGATCTTTGAACTACAGATTGGAAGTTCTTTGTAGATTTAAGCTATTTTTAGAAAGCACTATATTTTTATCCACAGTGATGGATGGGCACAGAGTCCTCACTCATCTATGACCCGGCTCTCTAGTGCTCCTGGAACCCTGGTCTCACACCGCCAGACTTGCTTCTCCCGCCCTGCGTCCTGCTGGCTGGCTTTCATTGGCTCTGCTCACTGTTCCACAGGATTCTCTTTCCTCTTGATTTTTGGTGACTCATAGTTTTACAAAAAAAATTCAGATTGATTTTTCAGTTACATACGTGAAAGGAATTTTAATGAAAAATATGAATAATCCAAAAAGCACTTCACATATTTTATGCATTTGTAGGTAAACCTTTTCTGTGAGAAGGTAGAGAGGTGAGTTGTACAAGTTGATGCTAAAACTGGGAAGGAAGGCAAGTTAAACTTTTGTTAAAAAAATCACTTGTAACTCAACCTAAAACACACACACACAGGAGTTGTAGACATAGAGTTAAGCATACTGCTACCCAGTGGATATTCACTGTGCTATCCACAGTGCCTGATATGGACCATGGCACAGGTTTGTACTTAGCACAAGTTTGTTGAATAAATAAGGAAATGGAGTTAGTTTGACACAATTTGTGAACATTTGTCCTTAATTTGAAATGTTGAATGTTGACTCAAGCATTTGACTCTGACTTCCTGTCCTGCAGCCTGCCCGGTATTGTCTCCCTAATGTAAGAAACTGAAAGAGTAAACAGAAAGCTATAAAGTACAATAGATATCATGAAAGGGAAAGAAACCATTCAAAAGGAAAGAACAACTAGGATGAGGGAAAGGAGAAAAGAAAGAAGGGAAAAATATATATGTACACAAGGTAGCTAAGATAATTGTACTGCAAATTCCTGTTGGTTTCTTGAAAGGAGCAATTAATTTTTAATTTTTATTTATTTATTTTTCTTAATTTTTGGCCAATTTTGCATGCCTATATCTGGTAATGTGAGCAACTACTTTGAAGATAACAATGTGCAATATAACAACCATTGTTGATTTCTTATCAATTTGTTTTGAAATTCTGTATCATTTTTAATGGATTTTTAAAATTTTTATTCTCTTTAAAATAAAAAAAAGAAATGTCATCTGTCCCTCTGTGATTTTTGAAGGTCTGTTATGGAAAGGTCTTTTGTCACCATTGATTTGTAAGCCTAGGCTGGCGGGAAGTTTTATAGACCTAAGACTTGAAATAGTAGATGCTACAAACAAAGCTATTCATTTTATTTTACCACTTACACATATCGTGAATTTTCTCAGAGAAGACCAACTAATATTTGATATCTAAAATGGTCCTGTTATTGTTAAAATATTTATAATCACTTAAGCACTAATATGTGCCCATTCTTAAAATTTTGTAAATTTTACTTCTATTTGATTCGTAAATCTACATTTATCATGGTGCAGTTTTTCTTCTTTGATTAAATTAGTACAGGTATCATAGGAATCCTGGGAAAAGTTCTGTTTTACACTTAAATAATAATTTTTTATGTATATCATGTATTTACCTTGTAAAAGCAAAGAACTTTATGCTCTAAGGAACAGAAAGATCCTAAGCATAATCTTCCTCTCCCACCAAAGCCAGGCCCTTGTGCAGAGTGGGTTAGTGGTGGCATCAGAGTTTGGTATTTATGAGCCACGTGTGTCTTTGGAACAGTCACTTCAGCTCCTGGCGTTTTTTTTTTTTTAATTGTTACAATGAGGATAATTGTTTAGATTAAATTTTTAAATAAAGAAAATTTAGCAAACTGTAAAATATCACCTAAAGTTATGAGATGTGCCAGATATCCTTTAAAAAGAGAGGAGAAACTTAGACCTATAAATATGGTAAATGTTTCATTGTGTATTGTATCAAGTATCATAGAAATGTAAAATAGTAGCAAATATTATAGTATATAAGGTAATGTTCTGTAAATATATAGAAGCCAGGAGCTCTTCATTTCATTAAGCTGCGGTTACCATCCCACTACCTCTATGACGTTGTAACTCTTACGATCTGCTCTCTGCAGGTAGCACAGATGTTAATGCAATGAACCTGGCCAGGATGTGCCAAGGTAGAAGTGGGCTTTGAACCCAGGCTGTCTCATTCCTCTGTTGTGCTTATGGTCCTTCAACTTTGGAAAGTGAGAGTTTGCCTCTGGGTCTAATCTGGAAAAGTGATTTTAAAATCTGGTCTAGGGAAGTGTGGAGAATTCAAACAAGTGGAAACAGGATTCGGCAAGAGCCTTCCCAACTTGGGCAAGTCTGAGGGAAGCCTGAGGGCCGAGATGGCTGGTGCAGAGTCTGAAATGTGTGTGCACTCGTGTGACAGAAATGAAGAGGCAATGAATTATAGGTTCTGATAGTTGGGTTAGATCAGATTGTGGAGTCTTAAATGCCAGTGCATGCAGTTTGAGTTTGATTTAGTGGGCAGCAGGGTCCCATAACCCGTGCTGTGAGGCACTTATAATGACAGAACCAAATTCAAAGCTGGACTCAGGGCCCAACCTAAGTCTGAAACAGGGACACAAGAGGAAACCTGCCCATCTGGAGGCTGCTTGAGAGAAGACACAGCTGGGATCAGGCTTCTGGAAAAAAATCCCTCAACAAGAATAATTGCAAGAACCTGAGTTCAAGATAAGCCTTATACTCAGACATGCAAGGATGCATGGCATACGCAGCCTGCTGAAAGAAGCACTTCTTTCTCTCAGAGTTGAGGGGGGCAGAGTTTCCAAGTTGGACTGCTATGAAAAGGATGAAGTGTGGTAGAATTATGTTTGTAAAAAACCAATGGGACTCAAGGATACGAGATAAAGGAAAATGGAGAAAGGCCACTTAGAGAGGGATTCAGCAATATTTTGACCAAATGAATTATGTTTTCACGAGAGGAAAAGAAGAGACAGTGAATCCGGTCTTTTTAGTTCTTCTTATTTATTTTTGTTTTGTTTTGTTTGCTTTTGAGACAGGGTCTCACTTTGTAGTGCAGGCTGTTCTTGAACTCACTGTATCCCAGGCTGTCCTCAAAGTCGTCACTCTCCTCCTGCCTCAGCCTCCTGAGGGCTGGGATTATATGTCTACACCACCACGCCTGCCTGACTCTGGTCCTTATTATTCTCTTTACTGAGGAAAATGTTCCTTAATAATTTTTTCAACTTCTCAAAAGCACGACTATGATGAATTTTTAATTATATTCCTCCCTGTAAGTTCTCCTTCTGGGAGTACAGGATGGTTGGAACTCAGAGTTAGACATGCATGGCACCATTATGCCAACCATGAGTTTGACAGCTGTCGGTTTCCCTAACATACCTGGTGGTCAGAATAAATGTGGGCCCTATCTCATCCATCTTTCTTAGAAGCAGCTTGTAAGCTCTCCCCAACGCCACACTCCGCTCCCACTCTCCCGGGATCAGGAGCGCCGTGGCATTGATGAATGCGAAGCAAAATCAAGTCACACTTTCGGGGTTCTTATTCCAGTGCTGTTGCCAGCTGCGTACGACCTTGATTAAAAATATTATGCAGATACTTGCCTTCACCTTGCTAAATTAGGTCAGAGGGAATGCTGGCCGTGCATTTTTTTAATTCAGGGAGTGCATGCACAGTATGAAGCCTGTCTCTTGGTGTTGGCTTGTATTTTGATGAAAGTAACATCCTGTTGTAGTAATTTCCTTTCCCTTAAATTTTATAGGACAAAACTCAGCGTTCAAAATGTTGTGCTTCATTTGTGTAAATTTGGGCAGACTTGATGACTGCAATGGAGAAAATCAGAAGGGACAAATATGGGAGAGAGGAAAATACAGGATAAAATAGTGGCTTCGCCCCTTGAGGCACATAATTGTTGTCTCCAGTTCCTACATCAATCAAACCAAGAGAATGGAGAGAGTGATCGCTAAGTGCACTTGAAATAAAAACTCCTAAGACTCTGCACTTAATGTAACCACATGTTGGTTTGGGGTTTTGCAAGGAGAAACAATGTAATGCAGGACATATATTTTATAAGATTATTTATAGGAGTCACACAATGAATTATATACAAAAGAGTGCTGGAAATCTGCGCACACACTAGAGACCAAAGAATCCAGCTAAGGGCCTGGATCCCACAATCATGTCCTACATGAGTCCAGCTGAAGACCTAGGGCCCATAACAATGCCTCCCATGAGTCCAGCTGGAGGCCTAGCGCCCATGACAAGATCTCATACAGGCCTGTTTCACGGATCTGCACTGGGAAAGCCCAAAGTTCAGTGGTGGAAGCTAGAAAGTCTGTGCCAGCAAGATGAAGGATCTGTGATGGCAGGCTGAGGGATCTGCACTGGAGCCAGGAAGTGATGCTCAAAGTAAGAGCCAGAGCTCCCCCGAAAAGTACCACAGCCCCCTCAGCAACAGTGAGGTCTCCAGCTCCTCCAATGATGAGGAAACCCAAGTTCTCATCAGGAAAGTCAGCATGACAAGCTTCTCCAGAAGACTGAGCAGTGCACCATCTTCCCCTCTGGGGCCAGGAAGCAGTGCTCAAAGTGAGGACCAGAGCTCCTCCAAAGTGAACTGTAGCCATTCTCAGTGACAGCAAAGGTCCCAGGGTCCTCCTCTGATGAGAAGAGCCAAGTTCCTCAGGAAGGCCAGCATAAAAAGGTCCTTCAGCAGAATAGCCCAAGAGAGCCAGCAGCTCCCTAGTGGCTTCCCAACAGCTTCTACCAGCTCCCAAGAGCCTCTCCTGTTCCCCTCAAGTTCTACTCCTTGTGCTACCTGCTGAAACCCTCAGGTGGGCCTCACACACCCAGCACCACACCAGTTCCGTTCAGCTGGGGGTTACACGTTGAGCACCAGTTGTCAACCCACCACAAACAGTAGTGTAGAAGTACTAGATCAGGCTGGAAAGAATCAGTCTCTACCACTGACTCCTATGTAAAATAGAAAGTGAACTTCTTTATCCTTTTTGAAAAAAATGTGAATAGTACATGTACGCAGTACAGAATGTTTATATTCGTGGTGTGTCCTTAGAGCATGTATGTAACACATCTTAATTTCATTTTCATAGCCTTTGCATTCTCCTTCTCCTTGCTCTCCTCATCTGCTGATCCCCTTTCTGTTTGAGGAATACCTTCCTTAGTACCTCCTATTATCTCTCTTGTACTTTGGTCTTCATTTATAATTGGAGTTGCTCATATAATAGGACCCATGTAATATTTAAGCTTGCATGTCTGATTTTTTTTCACTCAACATTATGGTTTCAAAGTGCATCCATGTTCCTCTCAGTAATTAAAGTTTTTCTCCCTTATAGCAGATTTGTACTCCATTGGATATAAATATCCTGTTTTCTTTATCCATTCCTCTGTTGGTGGACATATAGGTTGCTTCCAAGATTTTGCTGTGATGAATTGTGCTGCCATACACAGGGATATTCATGTATCACTGTAATACGATGTTTTAAAGTTTGGGGGAAGATACCTAGATGGGGAATAGCCGGGTCAAATTGAATGTCTAGTTTTATTTTTCTGAGACTCTCCACACTGGGTTCCACAGTGGTTGTATTAGTTTACATTCTCACTAGCAATGTAGAAAAGTTCTTTTTTTAACCCCCACAGCCTTGCCAGCATTTTTTAATGATTTTGTCTCTTGATGGCCATTTTGACTATTGTACAGTGGGATTTCAGTGTTGTATTAATTTGCATTTCTCTAATAGCAAGTCCCTTACCTATGACTTCAAGAATTTTACATACTTCATCCTCTAGCAGATTATTTCTCTTTTAACATTCAGTTCTTTGATCTATTTTGACTTTAGTTTAGTGCATGATGAAAGATATGGGTCTAGATATATTCATGCATGTGGATAGTCATTTTTCTCAGCACCGTTTGGTAAAGAGCCTGTCTTTCCACCTGTGTATATAAAACTAGATTGTGTTTGCTCACAATTAAAACAAAATACCTCACATTAAAAATATTCTCCAACATGAAAACATTTAGGGAAATGAAAATTTATTTAAAAGTACTTGTCTTTAACATTAGCCTGTTTATGGACACTTCCCCTCAGAATCTCGAACTTCTTGGCCATCTGATAGACATATATGTGCTCCTCTTCATTTACCTGGGACACTTTAGCTCTAGTGTTGCCAGGGTGATGTGGTGAATTTTCTAGATTTTTCCATCCATATAAGTATATGTTTGTGTCCTTCCCTACAGCCACAGTAAAGAACAACATGTATTTTAAACAATAATTTTTCAAGGGATTTTTTTTCCAGCAGGAAAATTTCTATGCACATAATGGTTTTCCTGTGAACAAAATACAGACAAATTACTAGGTATACACTCATTCGACAGTCAGATGGCAGATGTAGACGGCAGCTCTGAGAAAGGAGTGCAACCCAAATCAAAAACACCTGTAATGGAACTCCCACGCTGAAACCCAGAACACAGACACCCAGAGAGAATCAAATGTTCCTCTGTAATGGAGAGCGATTTCAGCAACTGAGCACTCATTGAAAATAAATGGATTTCTTAAATGACAGAAAAACGGGAAGGGTTAAAACAAGACTCAAAGTATGTGGAACTGCCATTTCCCCTCCTGAGAAATAAACAGAGCCCTCAGATTCATACTATGTGTGACTTTGAAATTAGGAATACTAAGGGCAGTTGTGTACTATCTTCAAAATAATAAATATGTATTGCACACCTAACATGTAAGAAATACAAGTGGTTCTATAAATGCAATAAAGTGTAAGAATATATACATCCTTTTACCCTTGTCAGGGGCATTATAACTCTGTGATGAATGATTCAGAGTGAGTGGAGAATGGGTCAAGGTGAAATGGGATAGTTAACAAAATTATGTGAAAGACACCGAACTTGAGCTGGACTTTCAGATAACTGTAATCCTGGTAATATGGGATTGCCTAGTAATTGCATGTACATTAATAGATTGTAATGACAGCACTATAATGCTTTTGGTAGCTAATAGTATTACAAAGTATCTATAATTCAATGCATTTTATGAATTGTAGTCTGATAGCATTGGATATGTATATATGTATATCTGTATAAGAAATAGCAGAAATAAAATTTTCCAATTTCCAGACCATGGGGATAGAGAGGAGAGTTCGTCACCTTTCAGTATTTTCCAAGAACTATCAAATGACCAACAATTTGAAAAAAGCTAATCATCCACTTAAAATTTTAAATGATAATAAAAGGCATCAAACATTTTGTGTGTTTCTTAGTGAGTTAATCATTTGTTTAAATAATGATTGAAGTTACCGACCACCTAGCATAATGTACTGGTTGGTGTCAACCGTCTCTGTATCTCCCCACCATAGTTAAAGCACGTTAGGCACCTACTGTGTGTCAGGTTTTTTTCTTATTGCTGAGAAGTAGTGAAAAATACACAGCCTTCTGTACCATTATACAGCTCACATTCCAACGGAGAGTTAATGATAATAAAAGACACTAAAAGTATGCAGTTTCCCCAATCAGGATGAGTACACAGCTGAAGTGGCATGGAGGCTGCCAGGCTGTGCTTTCACGTTGGTACAGGCTTCTGGGCAAGGCGGGCTGGAAGCAAACAGGGCACAAAGCAAGGCAGCCAGCTGACAGCTATCGGGGAGCAATCGGCGAAGAGGGAGTACAAGAGTCCAGAGGCGAGAACTTGCTTAACGCATGGGAAGTGTACAAAGGACGCAGATGTAGAGTCGAAAAGGCAGGGTTAGGTGTGGCAAGATAGTGTGTAAAGATATGTGAACCTTTGTGAAAAATTTGATTATAAATTTGATTTAAAAAAGAAAAGAGAAAGCCATCAGTGGGCTTTGGTCAAAGATGTCACTTTTCTTAATTAAAAAAAAAAAAAGAAAGAAAGAAAGAAAGAAACCACAACAGAAGCTGAGAAGTGCTATGAAATTCTTGGCTCAGGAGCTGAGGGTGACAGACTGATGATGGGTCCGGTTGGTGGGGAAGGGGAGGGAAGCGGCAGATGGATGTGACTGTGACTTTACAGTAAATAGGAACGATGGGATGCTGTCATATGAGAAAAAGAGAAGAATCAGGAATTACCCGAGTATTTGGCTTGAACATTAGAACTCATGTAGTTGTCAGTTACTGAGGGAGGGTAGACTCTGAAACAACTTCTCAGTTTTTATTTATGTGTTTGTTTGGTTTGGTTTTGCTATTTGAATCCAGTTTTAAAGCCACTGATTTGGAAATGCCTACTTAATGTTCAGTGAGGGTGACTGAGTGGAACCCTGAATACTCTGAAACTGACAGGAGAGTTTTGAGGCTGGAGGGCACATCTGGGTGTAGTCTCTCTGAGATGGTATTTAAAGCTATGGACGATGGTAGAATCTCTGGAAAGATGAGTGCTGCTTGTCCAGTAGGAAAGAAGCTCAAAGGCTGATCTTGGGAGCGTGGCAGTGTAGAGGGTCACTGAGTCAAGACAAAGGCTGACAAGAATAACATAGACTGCCAAGGAAGGAAAAGCAAAATCGTGAATGTTTTGACACCATCATTTCTAGTCTTAATTTTAAAATAGACCCCAAATGACCATCAGCCTTTCAGGAATGAAGAATACTTTCTTACTGGGAAGCGGGAAAATGACTGTGTTCCTTTCGTAGATGCTAATATTGTTGATCTTATTGGTTGTGCTGTTTCTTCCTTTGTTCTGTCACACACGTAATTATCTCTTACTGCTCCCAAAATAATAAAGACAAGCTACACCGGCAAAGGACGAGTTCGACGTGATTTGTATCTCTTGAGCACTGCACAAAAAATACAAATTTTTAGAAATATGCTTAAAGCTTCTTTCAAACTTGTTAAATAGACACGAACAAATAATATATTGCGAGAGCTGGCTGTGGGTCTCTTTCTGTTTCTAGCACTTTTTATTTCATTTTAAGTTCTTGGGATATGGAAGGGGTAAAATATACAAAAATCTGCTAATGCACAGAACTTTTAATTGGAGATTAATGACATAAGATTAGAAGAAGAGGTAAAATAATAAAAGTTGAGTGCCAGAGACAGTATTTATTAATTTTTTTGTCTTTTTTGAGACAGGGTCTCACTCTGCAATTTAGACTGGCCTTGAGCCACTTTGTAACCCAGGCCGGTCTTGAACTCACAATGATTCTCCTGCCTCAGTCTCCCAAGTGCTGGGATTACAGGCATGCACCACCACGCTTGGCCACCTTTATTAAATTAAAATGCCACTGGAATATTTCCTGGAGACCCACAGGAGCAATGTGTACATATATAAGTGTGTTCTAAACTGAGAACATTGCCACATTTAGCCTGAAGTGGAAGTTGCATGCAGTAGTGATGTTTTGATAGAACAGAAAAGCATAGAAAGTAAAAGTGTTTTTCCCCAGGCAAAGAGCAGGCTCCACGATTTCTGAGCTGGTGATCAGAAATGACTTCACTAAGTTAAAGCCTGGTGTGTGAGAAAAGGCAAAAGAGCTGTCTAGAGGCAGATTATAGAGGCACTGTGTAAGTTTTGCAGTAATTTTCAAATGAAAAGCAAACATTCTCTTCTTAATTACAGTAGGCAATTACTAATTATATTTTCAGTTTAGTTTGGAAGGTGATATATTGTGTCTAATTTCTTTATAACCTTGATTTGTGTCTTTCCATGGCATTTCAAGTGTATATATTTTAATCAGTTAATATTAAACATGAATTTCTCATCCCAATGAGGACTTCAGCCTTTCTGAAAACACTTTAGAAATGCAATGAATGAAAGTTTATTTGTGCTAAAGTGTTACGCTGGTTTCCTTCCCTCTTCGCTGTTCCATGGGGATTGGTCCAGTGTGGGATCAGTGACTCGTCTTGGGCCATGTAAGGATTCTGAGAGAGCCACTGCTGCTGTCAGGATAGACCTTTGGGCAAATTCTGAGCTATAAATCCAATGAGAAAGTGTTTTATTAATATCTTACCTTGTTATGAAAATAAGATTATCCCAGACTGAATTGGATATAGCTTGTTATGGAGGCAAAACTGTCATCTCTTCTGCCGAGTGCTAGGACACTTGCTGGGGGGATGGTGTCTACTTACAAAGACACAGTTTCTTTAAGAATATCGTGAGGCAAGAATCTATTTTTTTTTCAGAGCAGTGAATTATAAAAAGATTTCTTAAGAAATGTAGTGAATGAATCATATATGAACTTATGTCCCATCTCAGAACTGGTGTGATTTTGCTTTCCCTTCACCAAGTGTCGAGGCACCTGATGGTTTGTTTAGATGTGCAGTAGATCCAGATTTAAGATCATGTGCACATTCCTTGCAGCGTCAGTAGCTGTGATAGTAATTTTCTATTTACAGAGTATGGCTTTTGTGTGCTTGATGCTACTGATTCCGGAAAAAGCAGAGGAGTCATAACATAGTGAGGTGGACTGACAAACACACCATACAGTTTCTTAACATTGATTGCCACAGGTGTGGTGGCTAAAATAATTTTACTTGCAAATGTTTATGAGTAAAGAAAAACACTATATGTATTTTAATTCTTTGTTTACAAATGTTTCAAAAACTTTTCATAAGATGGGGTTTAAGTATGAGATGAGCCTGAGTAACTGAGATGTGAATTAGGAGTCCAGGTAGGAAAGACTGGAGGAGTTGGTGGTTTTCAGCCATGAGTTCTAGTTGGAACATGTTGAGATTATAAGCGTGGATGGATGACATCAAGACAGCAGTAACCAGCAAGAAGGTAAAAGTGTATGTGGATAACTAACCAGTCAGCTTAGGAGCTGAGATGCAGATGTAAGAGCCAAACTCTGTATGGATCATATTGGGCTACTGTAAAAGACTACCACAGATACAGAGGATTAGTCCACGTAAAATTTCATTTTCACACAGTTCTGGAGACCGGAAGTGAGAGCTCCTGTGCCAACATGATCAGGTTTGTGTGAGGGCTCCCTTCGGGTATTTTAGGCAGCCACATTCTCCCTGTGTACAGAGATGGGCCTCAGTCTCTGGATGCCTGTGGTGGGGACTGCGGGACAATGGGGGTTGCACTGCTTGTAGGAACTGCAGTGCTAACAGGCCAGGGTGCCGCCCTTAGGGTCTCATTATAACTGATTGACCGCTGCTCTGCATTTCATTATGTTGGGCTCCGACAGAAGGATTTGCAGAGCATAGGAGAGTGCAGTTCCATCCTTACGAAAAGCCAAAGGCAAAGAGTAGTAGAATCACTGATGCTTAAAGTGAAAACCAAACACACAAGGGCCTAAAGGAAAACATTTTATGCTCAAAAATGATGAGACTAAAGAAAACCATTGACTCTGTATTATTAATTATCATCATGACAGAGCACTTATGTAGTGTAAGAGCAATATAAGGGTCTCTAGAAGGACATTGTTCCACTCAGAAAGAAAATGAAAATATGGGCAAAATCCATCAATATAATCTTAGTTAGAATTTTGCACAAAAATCAGAGTTGTAATATCCCTAAGGGGTGTTTATTTGAGAAGACCCTTTGAGGTAAGAACAGAGATCTGTGGTGTTTCTTACCTCCTCTCTCCCTAGAGTCATCCCTCTCTTCCTAGCTCCATGGAAACTGAAAGCCATCAACTCCCTGACCACAGGACCTTTGGAAACTAATAGCCAATCAGCCTCTGCTAAGCAAAGAAATTTGGAGCTCTTTTAAAGGCTTCACCAAATTGTCACTCTTTGGCATATGCCAGGAAAGCCCCACTATAGGACCTGTCTTTGTTTGACCTAATTTGGGGTTCATCAGTAAGGAAAGTGCTGTCACCAAGGAACTTTTTTGTGAGGAAGGAAAGAAAAAAAGGAAAGAAAAAGAGAAAACCTCAGATGCAATTATTAACATTAAAACAGTATAGCTATCTGAAATAGTAACACTTGGGCCACACAGTATCTTCCAGATTAGATACTTGAAGGAAATCTCAGGAATTAGAAAATTTCAGTAAGGCATCCTACAAATTTGAGCTGGCAAAAGAAATAATGTGTAAAACTTAAATATAGGTGTATTGGGAATGTCCAGTCTTGAGAACAGAAAAAGAAGAATTACAAGAACCTTAGAGACTGAGGTGAGACGCCCAAAAGTGGTCCAAGATGCATAGAATAGGAGTCCCATAACGAGAGGAGGAAAAGAAAATGTCATTAAGAACATTTGAAGAAATAGTAACGAAAACCTTCCAAATTTGATGAAAACCCTTAATCTACATATCTAAGAAAATCAGTGAACTCCATGCAAGATAAATTCAAAGAAATCCATGCCTCAACACAACATAGTCAAGTTGCCAAAAAGCAAAGAGACACTCTTAAACACAGTAAATGAAATCCCCTGATCACGTGTCAGAGATTCTCAATAAGATCAGCAGCCCACCTCACCAGGAAACATGGAAGCCAGAATCAGTGGCGATAGACCATGTGCAGAAAGAGAATGATTGACAGAAAAGAATTCTATACGCTGCCAAACTGTTTTTTATAAATAAAAGAAATTAAACTCTCAGATTGATAGAAGTGATCAATACTATACACCCTCATAACAAAGCAAAACAAATTAATGCAAAACAAACAAAACAGTCTTTCAGGCTGAGATGAAGCATTATTGGGGAATAAATCAAACCCAGTGAAGAAATAAAGAGCACTAATGGGCCAGGGATAAAGCTCAGAGGCACAAGCACCTGCCAGGAGTCACAAGGTCCTGAGTTCAATTCCTGAGGCCAACAACAAAAGGAGCATCTATGAAAATAATCATGCCTGTGAAAGACAGTATAAACATATTTCTATCTAAAACTCCTGCATTTTATTCAAAAGCAATTTCACAATTTAAAACTTTACCAGTCAATTAGTAATGTAGAAAGGTGTAATCTGTATAGAAATAATAGCACAAATAGGCAAGGTAAACAGAGCTGTACTGGGGAAAATTTTTATGTATTATGGTCTCAATCCTAACCAGATTATTACAAGCTGTTAAAATACCACAGGCCACTGCTAAGGAAATGATTCAAAAATATGTTTAAAGAACATTAAGATAATGGTAGTAATATACAAAATAGTAACTATTTCACTCACAAAAGGTAGTAATCAATGAATAGAAGCACAAAAAACACATGACATATACAGAGAAATGGAAGGTCTTTTCAAAAGTTAAATACAAGTCAAAGAGTGCAACCAAAGATAAATTTAAGAAGTTTTAAATTACTAGGAGTCACACGAAGGTGTAACAGACTGGAACTTACTGGCTACTGTTCCTGCAATACTCACAGAAGAGCTTAGAGTTGCAAATCTAAAATCAGTTTTTATAACACTTTTTTTCAAATCAGTAATCTAATATTTCACCCCAGAAAGCAAACAACAACAAAATGCAGAATAAACACAAAGCAAGGACAAGAAACATACCATTGATATTTTAAGATGAACTGATAAGCAGTTTTACTTCTATTTGCTACCTTAATTCCTTTTTGACATACAAGAGAATATATTCCCAGGTTCTATAGATCAAGACTTGTACATCATTACAGAACTATTACCATGAACAGCATATGCCAAGAAATGAGATAACAAAAATGAAATAGATAAAATGTAGAAAAACAGACTACTAAAACTTACCCAAGTGGAAACAGAATTATTTTCTCTTTGGAGAGCATTTTTAACTTTCCACATTTATGGGCATATATGGCTTAACAGATGAATGTCACCTTTTTAACTTTCCACATTTATGGGCATATATGGCTTAACAGATGAATGTCACCTGTCTTAGTCACTCTGCTTGCTGCTGAGACAAAGTACCCAACACCAAAGATTAAAGGAGGGAAAGGTTTATTTAGCTCACAATTTGTAAAAGTTTCAGTCCATACTCGGCTGGCACCAAGGCAGGGAGGCACATGGCAGAGGGGCAACAGTTCATGACAGCTAGAAGACAACACAAGCAACAAAAGAATTTTAACAGTGTCTTTCTGCCCCTTTTATACTCTTTGAAGGCTCACACACCCTTAATTGCAGCATCACACACTTTAGATTAAGCTACCACTGAAAAGACCCGATGACCACTTGAGGCTTTGGGAGAACATCTAGAGAGAAATCATAACATCACCAAACTACTAAGTAATAATTAAAACTGCCCCTTCATAAATTCTTCCAAAAATCTAGGAAATACTTTGCATTCTAAAACCAAGATTTTACCACAAATACTAATAGTCAGTATCTCTTACGAATGTAGATGAAAAAGAATCAAGTCTCACCACATATGTACAAGATGAAGCAGCATAACCAGTGGGATTTATCAGTAATGAAGATTGAGTCAATATCTAAAAACCAAAAAATGAATAAAAAATAGAACTATGTGATCATGTTAGGATGCACAGAAAAAATTTAACAAATTTAGAAATAAGGGTGAACTTCCTCAACCTGAGAAAAGACATCCATAAACACACAAAATACATAACATTAATTGATTTCTTTAAAAATGTTTACATGGAACCAAGCATGGTTGGCATGGAACTATAATCCCAACACTATGGGAGGCTGGGCAGGAGGAGCCCAAGTCTGAATCCAGCCTGGAAAATTTAAAGACTTTGCTTAGAAAAAAACCCCAAAAAACAAAAAGCAATTAAAGGGCTGGGGATGTAACTCAATGCAAAGGCTCTGGGTTCAATCCCCAATATCTCTCCCCCCAAGAAACAACAGTTTACATGGCTCTTTTTACTAATCATACTTTTTTGCAATAAAAATAAAATACATACCAATAGCCTTAAAAGAAGTACATGACTCAGACCCTTAAATGAACAAAATATATTTGAAAAACAATGAAGATTTCCCACAAATGAAAGGACATTTTGTTTTCGTAAATCAGAAGACTTACTCTTGTGAAGAAGCAGTATTCCCCAGTGGGAATTTCTATCAAAATTTAAGCTGTAGTTTATTTTCTGAAATTGACAATATGATCCTAAAAATACTTGTAAATTCAAGGGATGTAGTTGGAGAACTTAACATTTCATGATTTTAATACCTACTATCATACTGCATTAAATATAACTGTGTGGTCCTGGTGAAGAGTAGGATAGAGCAATGGAATGTGACTTAAATTTGAGAAACCACCCTCACGTTTATGATCATCTGGTTTTCAGTGAACGTGCCCAGGCAGTTCAATGGTGAACGAAATAAGCTTTTCAAGAAATAGTGGCAGAACATCTGGATATCTGCATACAAAACAGGGAGGTCCTGCCTTCTTGTTTATGTGAAATTAATGAAAAATGCATCATAAAATTAAGAACTAATACCATGAAGCTTTTAAAAGGAAGAAGTACAGTTTCCTAAACTGGAATTAGGCAGTAGTCTGTTTTATGTATACAGCACTAAGGATAAGTTACCAACATAGATTTGATGTCATTAAATTTAAACATTATTGTGCCACTAAAGACACTGAAATAATAACAGCATACAGATTGAGAGAGAAGAATGTCAAATTCTACAACAAATAAGTGAATTATATCTAGAATTTAGATAATTCTATATTCTAATATCCACTATATCATAGTACATGCAAAATATGTATTTGTCAATAAAAAGGGAAATAATCCAATTTCTAAGTAGTAGAGGATTTGAATAGATATTTCTTTAAGGAAAATATCTAAATGATCAGTAAGTATATGCAAAGTTGTTCAATGTACTTTATCATCAAGACAATTCAAATCAAAACTGCTTCAAAATCAATACTGAAATTCAATCAACTTGAAAATTCAAACTGATATTACTTCATAACCATTGGGATGGCTTAAAAAGAAAAACAAAGGCAAACCGAAAAAGAAAATGAGAGATACTTCATGTTATACACAATATGGAGAAATTTATACTCTGACAAATTTTGTGTGGGAATCTAAACTGCTACTACCCTAGGGAAAATACTTTGGATGCTTTGCAAAATAATGTGTATTTATAATTTCATCATGCGGAAACCTAGATTTGATGGTATGCAATTTATTCTCATAAAACGTTTATATATAAACGCCACTATTGTTTCCTTTGCTAAGAGAATGAAAAGGAAAATTAGGAGGAAGTGGAGATTAAGCCTGGATAACATGCAGGTATCCTTTTGTCAATAAATCATCCTGTACTACAGAGGAGAAAGGACAGTAGAAAGATGATCATTGATGAGTCCTGTGTGGATTGAAGTTGTTGAGGATGGACAGGAAAAAGCATAAATGAAGACATGGACAATAGAAGTGAAACAGTGTAACAAGATCATTTTATTTCACACGAAAAACTACAGCTTTTTAAATACTGATTCTTCTAAATATAATTGGATATGATACTATCAAAATAAATTGTAATTATCCAATTTATGTCTTTCAGTGCTTTTTCACCCCCTAACTTTACATGGCCTACCAACCTGAGCCAGATCAGCCAGTTCTACACTGATAACCTTTAGAAAAGTTACAACTAAAATTTTCAACCCAGATCCTTACACTCATAACAGGTGACATTCCCAGTCAGGTGTTCAAAGGTGTCTCATTTTGGAGCCCATTCTAATTCTTTACCTTTTATTGAATGTGAGACAGTTTCAAAATGTTGGAAGTATGTGAACACAATGCATGATTTGATGCAAGTTCTAAAACTTATATCCCAAGGATGTTAATTTTTGGTCAATTTTAGGCATCCATTAAATATTCATTATCTTATTGGAAATTTGATTTTCACAGTGTTCTGTGCACTGGTATCCAGAAACTTTAAACTTATTAAAATACAAGAAGGGATTATTAGTGAAAGACTCACCCACATTTGAAGCTTTTCAAAATAACTAATGGAAGCCTACATGAACTCATGAGAAGGCTACAGAGACTATCAAAGACATCAGGTCATTTGTTTGAACTATACTATAAATTCATCCAGTGTGAAAATGCTGTATTTATATCTGGTGAAATAAAAGCCCTGATTCTCTGACTGTCTCTATGTATTAAACAAAAATCTGAAATTATATGTTATTACACAACTAAGACATTTATATAAAAAAATCTCAGAAAAATCTTTCTTTTCTAAAAGTTTATATAAAAACTGTGATTGAGGGCCTTCAGCTATTGCAGTGCCTGCCTCCTTGTTAACTCCAAAAATCATCACAGCGACCTGATACTCTGGTCAGACACAAAAGACTGGGGAGGGCAGAGTGCAGAAAGGCAGGCAGTTGGCGAGTGCCCGCGGTGAGATCGGACTCCAAACCCTGGTCTAGCGCCTTCATTCATAATCCCTATGATGCGCCACGGTTTTCCTTTCCTTTCTTTAATACAAAGTGTATTTCTCAAAAGAAAATGAATTAAAAACATGTTTAAGATGTGTACATATATATATACATGTATATGTATATATATTTTTATTCACATTAACTTTTCTTGTCCCTTGTAATAGACATATATTTAATACTCATGTTACTCAGATCTATACATAAGCTGAGACAATGCTATTATTTTCTTTTAAAAGTAAAAGAATGAAAACATATTAACAAATAACCACTTACAAAGTAGTACAAGAGCAGAACAATCAAAACTGAATTACAGACAAGGTGACAGGGAATTAACAATGATTGTTGTATTACATATTGATAACTTCAAAGTGTGTACTCAGGAAAACAAATACAGACAGGCAAGACTGATCAAACAATGAATCATTAACTGTTCCTTATGGTAAAGTGATGTAAGTCAGTAGTACAACCATGTTAGCCATCCTGCACATACATACAGACATAATTATCCCCTTCTTCCTTTTCTTCATCCCCCCATCCCAGATGCTCCCTACTGTTGAGCAGTTTTCTTTAATTTCACAGTTTTTCATACCTCCTAATTTATATTCACATTTGCAGGTTCCTACACCAGTGATACAATAGGCTGCTTATGCATGTACATCTGATTTATTTCATTTATAAGTATGGTCTCTAGTTGTGACCA
Source organism: Dinomys branickii (assembly GCA_004027595.1). NCBI lineage: Eukaryota > Metazoa > Chordata > Mammalia > Rodentia > Dinomyidae > Dinomys > Dinomys branickii. Next base: position 63,579 of record PVLD010000897.1, on the reverse strand, counting down.
TTCACTTATTAAAGCCTTAAGATTTTCTTTATAGCTGAGTAATATTCCATTATATAAAAATGCCATATTTTTTTTTTTATCCAGTCCTCAGTGGATGGACATTTAGGTTGCTTCCACGGTTTAAGCTCAGAAAATTTTAAAAGAAATACATAAAATAGAACTCATGGGTTAAGAAGAATTTCTCACATTGTATATGAAATTCAGTCTTATTGTTAGCATGGTTATAGCAATAGTTAATTTTAAACGACATCATATGTTATAGCATTATCTTTATAATTTTGCTCCCAAAAATAAGTACATGGAAAACCATTAAAAGGTGTAAAATAATCTTGTTCAATTTGTATATAAAAATTACCTGTTCCTTTGAAATTGAAGACATTGTTCCTTAAGTATATAAGGGCATATTAAGATAGCCCTCAAATACTATAAAGATACCATATTACTATAAACTTAATTTATTTAGCAATTAAAATCAAGGTTAATAAGATAGAAATTCTTGTATTATTGCTAGGATTTTGAATATATAATACTCATTTATGAATATTTGTACTGCTTGGGAATTTCTACTCTTTATGTCCAGAAGTTAGCATAAACATAATTTCTCAAAGGTTCATTATTTTTTTTTGACCTTTAGAGTTTTTCATATCAGCTGTATCTGCACCAGTAACAGAATGAATTAAGGTTTTTATTTGTTTTTAAACTCAGTTCACTTGCCCTATTTACCTTCCTGTATAAGAAACAAAATTTTCTCAATTTGGAATGAAGTGTATAATTTGTAACCAATAGTTAGAACAAAGATCATGGGTCTAGTTTTCTGAACATCATTTATTGAGTCTATCACAAATACAGTATTATAAAAGTAAGGCTTAATTTTCATTATAGGGTGAATCTGCCTTTAAAAAGTTAATGCACTTTCTCCTTTTAAACTATAGAATGATTGCATATTTCAGTTAACGGTCACTGTTAGCAACAGTGAGTAAGAACAGTGGCTGTATTCTCTCTTCAGGGCTAAGCCTTGTTGACTCAGCAGACTTAACAGTAATAACCACGTGGGTGAAGTGAGAGATATGCTTTATTTTCATTTACTAATGCTCAGTTGGTGAGCACAGAATGTAAGGAAGTTGCTCACAAACACTCCAAGAGGACAGAGCCGGATTTGAATCGCACACTTCCTATTCTAGAAACCCTGTGCCTACCACATTCTAGGTCGCAGCCAACTCTTCCCGCGTTGTCACCCACACCTGGCGTCAGTGTTCGCCACCTCCTGTTCTCCTGCCCTGTATTTTACACGGGCCATATCCTGGGAAAGGGAAAGACGGTGACGAAGAAGTGGAAGGGAGGAAATTCTGAGTCTCCTCTTTTAGTTGTTGATTTTCTTGCACCCAACAGAATGCTGCAAGGACACAAGCACAGGACTCAGAAGTTTCCAGTCCAGTAATTAAGGCAGGCAGCAACTGCGTACCGGCTCCCTTTTATAGCCCCGTCCCTCTTCTGTTGTGAAATATCTACAGTCCATCAAATGTCATCTTTCTGTGTCACAGAGCTGCGTTTGCATTCATTCTCTAATGTACAAAGGCCCACGACAAAATGTATGTATGATTTTGTTTCACCGACTTAGCTAGAAAAAAATAATTCCTCAGGTTACAACTAAAAAGGGATTTCCATTTAGTAATTTATGTGATGCAAACTCATTAAAAACTGTTATGTTCTTCAGAAATTCATATGATAAGTAACCTTCTATATAGTTTTCCTGTCTATAAAATTTACTTTTTAGGGTAACAACAAAATTTTATTTTTATTTATCTAAGCATGCTAATACATACCAGGTAGAATAATAGGTTTTTTTTTGGTCTCCTAAATGTTCATGCCAGCCATTGACAAGGCTGGTACTATAGTTTAAATGTCTAGATATTCTCCCCACATTCCATGGATGGATGGATATTTAAAATACGGCCTGTTCGTGAACTGGGCTATAGCAGTCCTAGGCGTGCATCACTACAAACACACTGTTTTTAAACAGTTCACAGTGTAGTTGAGAGACACAGCCTTGCAGGCCAAAGCTCTCTGTTTTTGTTTTTACCACACAGCTACTGGGGACCACTGTTCTTATTATTACAATTGTTATAGCTATCACTATTAAATGCTCCATCAAGAATGCAATTCAGGCTTTCTTCTTCCCTTTGACCGTGACAGAATTCTTAAATGTCATGGATCAACATCACCAAGTTCAAATATATTTTAAGAGAGAAAGCTTCCTTGGCTGACAGGCCCTTGTGTTCATGGTACATCCCTGCATGCTTTTCATTTCCTTGTAGCATGTGCAAACCTTTGGTCTGTGGCTTTTATTCCTTTTTACAATATAGACCAAACCATGAACCTACTCGTTTTGATAACCGAAGTGTATCTTCCATCTCTCACAAGAGTCCTATCCCTGTCTCTAATCTTTTCTAATCTATAAAAACATGAGATATTTTAAATCAAATATTGAGTCTATTTGACCACAAATTGGAGACTTCCTCTTTAAATAAAAGTGTGTGTTGATGGATTTTGTGATGTGCAGTTCAAGCGGCTTCTCAGCTTTTAAATATGGACACTGAAACGCATTTAGAGCTTAGCTATCAGCTTTTAGTGTCATCAGCCTGTCTATGTGGTTCTTTTATTTACTCAACTATTATTAATGCAGCCAACAGTGACTTAGAATTAATTCATGGATAGGAAACTCATTTGTCACAGAACTTGACAGATGATTACAATAACAACACAAAACCAGGGTATTTCATTTACATATTAAACTTAGTATTGTGTAGTTGAATAATAAAAATAATTCTTTATTTCTTAAAAAAATTGAAACCGATTTAAGTTGGCACCAGTGATGTAGATGATTATTTTATACTCGCCTCTTTTCATGTCATTTTGTTGCTGAATATAATGTGGTAACGTATGGGTTACTTATAGAATAAATTCAGTTTAACCTGTGCTATCTCTGATGACCCAGAGTAGTTTTGAAGAGCCATTCCTAACTCTTCTATGCTGGCCCTGGGACACCATTGTCATGGTGTCTTTATTTCTCTGTACAAGTCTGATCTCATTAGTGATCTTCTGTGTCTTCCCCCAAAGAATTGGATGGAGAGCTGCTGTAGCTGGCTTTGCTAATTAATACCATGCGAAGTGGCAAGACAGTGCCTGCATCCACGCACTTTACAGGTCATTAGCCTGTTGAAATTCAGTGCATTGTTCTGGACAGAGCAGTAGCCACACATCTGCACAAGAAATAAACCAACCAAGAGAATTAACACCAAAGCAAACACAGACAGTAAACAGCACAGCAGTATTGTGTAAAAAATGTCTTAGCTGGGGGACATGAGGCTTCAGAGACACATGATTGACGTATCCAGTAACACCCATTCATTCCAACTTGACTCTAACATAGCCATGATTATTTCACAGTGACATTTCTGACAATTAAAAACATGCAATTTAGGAAGCCTGTATTCTTTTACAGCTGTTAGCCCATGACTACACATTTGAAATATGCTGATTGTATATCTGGATCAGGAAAGCAAGTTACTGAAGTATATTTTAACCTGCTAGTGGTTTTGTAAAAATGAAAGGAACTTAAACACTTATAAGTGGTTAACATGGAACACAATTAGATTTTTGATGACTGTTATTTTCTCACTGGCAATATGAACCCCAGCATTAAGTCTCTGACTACTTTGTACAGTCCTTATATTTTGAATGTGTGGATTTTTTATCTTTAACCCTTTGGAGTACATTTAGTACTGGGACTTTATAATAACCTATCTCAGATCTTTAAGGTATTTTTAAAGAGAAATGGAGAGGCTTGACTAAATGTTTCAGGGTAATGTAACAAGAAGACTGTATTAAATGCAGTCCATCAGGTTTGTTTACAGTGAATTTTTCAAGCCTTCACAGGTTGATCGATGTTTGGACTGACTGTCACAGAGGGGGTAAGAAGCTGGTCCCTTGCCCTCCTGTCCCTTTTTCTTAGAAATCTCATTGGATTAACTTTCCATAATATTCACTTTTCTCAGTGGTACTTCAGTGCTCACTCTCCTGGATAACATCATTCAAACACATCTCCCTTGATAATTTACACATTTTCTTTTAGTCTGGTCGATAGATTAGATGATTTATGACTATAACTCTAGCAGAGTTCAAGAGCAAACACAAGCCATTTTTGAATTGTTTGAGTAAATTCATTTGAAGGAGCAAGAACAAGGGTCATTAACTTACAAAACGTGAAAACTAGGAATGGATGGCTTCACCTGCACAGAAGTTTCATTAAATTTACTACTTTGGATCACGTCTGCATTCTTAACTTGTATACTGAAATATTAACAATATAACTATGTTCTTTTTTCAGGATTAGTGTTTACTTTGTGACTCAAGATCTTAAGGCACTAAGGATAAATTGTAATCATAAATGATAGAAATTTGTCCTTGATAATATTTGTTATGCTTTCATAATTATAATTATTTTGTGTCTATGTTTTCTCTACCACACATGCTTTTTAAAAGAAGAACGCATACATTATTCTTTATTATGGGAAGATGAAATATTTTCATAGTATGTTCTAATTCAGCACATTTTGTATCTTTGTATTTAGGAGTTGCTGATAACCAGAAATTAGTTGATAATTAAAATATAAGAAAAAAATATGGTAAAATTTTTACGATAACATTTTAGAAATTGCATCTAAAATATTATTTTTAATCTATGTAAAATTGTTAGTTGTTTTGTAGATAGATAGTAATTTTTCTTTCTTATGTTTTATCCACTAGTGCACTCTGGAAAACTAAAACCTAAAAGTTATATCTTAAGCATATGAATGATTTGCATTGCTGTCACACTTTGACCTGTACTGCAACATAACCTAAAAGCTATAGTAGCTGCCTTGACTGAATTTATCAGCCAGGATGTGAAATAGTACGAAGGTTAAAGAAAAGATGCAAAAGCATATGCTTGACCAGTTTGGTAGCATAAGCAATATTTGGTAGCTGCCTACTCAAATCTGCTTCCCAGCATTTTTTCTTTTGCAAAATTCAGGGAAAGTTGACTAACTTCATTGCTTTTCAAAGTTTTTCAGTGAGTTTTTCATGAGTTTTTAAGTGATAATAGAAGACATTGTGAATATAATGTCACTTTTATGAGCTCTTAGAGGAAAATAACTACTTTGAAAATTAATATTTTGGTTCACTACGACGTACCTGTGCTCTTAATTATTGATTATGACCCCGTGGTGAAGAGATTTGAGGACACAGGTGGTACCCGAGGACTACGTGATCCATTCTGTTGCCACCAACATGGAACATTTACTTAAAAAATAACTGTTCCTGATTCTTCCTTTTCCTCTTACTTTTCATGTCTCTTTGTCTTATGTCTCTCTAGCTGTCGGTCTGACTGTACTTATCCTAAGGAAAGTAAATCGGTAAAGAATTGAGGGAACCATTTGGTAAACGTAACATTACATAGTAAAATGGAGTCACAGCACCGGTGCTTTTCTATTTTAAGACAGAAGAGCCTTTTGTACTTCTTCCTATTAAGCAAAGATAGATTTAGGCTGCTCCATTTAAGAGCAGCCAGAAACCCAAGGACAACCCAAGGAGAGCACTGGGCAGCCTGGCAGGGTTCGTAAGGGAAGCAAAATGGGATGGTTTCCAGGGTAACCAAACACTATGAGAAAACTAGGGGTTGTAGAAGTAGAGAAGTGTCCAAGCTCTCACAGTGACCAAGAGGGAAAACTATAATTCAACCTTCCCACCCCCTTTTGGTTGGGGGGTTGTTCAAAGCAAGTGTTCCTTCTGAAAATTTACTGTGTGAGGGTCACTGAAAGAAAGACTGAAGGAATAAAGTCTGTAAAGAGTGCATGGTGAAGGGACAATGATGTCTTTATGGGGACACAGTGTATTTGATGAGAGGAAGGACTAAAACATTAGAGTTTGCACACTGATGCAGGGAGCATGTGCTTAGAAGGCAAACAAGGAGTTTCTCTTATGTGGCAGTGAGGGACACTTACGTGGCCTCCCGGAGACTGAGGCTGGGTTGCCTTCAGAGCTATAGTCTGTATTTTGCAACATTCTTTGGTTTTATTTTTGACTTCTTTTTGTTCTTAAGTTGAATGAGTCCCCACATAAACAGACTAGGAGAATATATCCCAAAGTCCCTACTTCCTACATCCTTTGAAAATATGAAAAATGACAACACTTGATCCTTGCTCCCATGTGGTCCTGTGTTTCTATAAAGGCATTGAATAGCTGCTTCCTCTGGGTAAGGCATGCCTACTCCAATCCACCGGGATCCACCCCTGCTGGCTTCATTTGTATTACTTGCATGGCATCTGTAGGAATTTGGATTTTTTTAATATTAAAGAGAGAAATAATCTGTTCTTAGACTGTAAAATAAAAGTTGTTCCACATATATTTATTGTTCACTTCATATGCATTAGGCACTGAACTAAGATTAGAAGAAGCAAGCAAGGAAAAACAACCAAATCATTCCCAGAGAGCATATTCTCATATGGATGGCACACAATCACCGAAATAAGCAGATACAATGTATCTAGTGAGGGCATCAAAGCCTAAGGGATAAAATAAACCAGTGTAAGATGCAGGATATATCCTCTAGATACTATTTTAAATGGCATAAATAAAGAAAAATCTCAGGAAGAAGGTGACATTTGAAGAAAGTGAAAGAACATTAGCTATGGTGCTCTGAGAGAAAGCATTGTGGGCTAAAGGAATCACTTGAAAGTTAGAGGAGACCAGTGTGGGGGATAGGAAGCAAAATTTGGGAGCCATAACAAGGGATAAATCTGTAATGCATTATGGATGATTGCCAGCATCCCAGCTTTTACAGTCGGTACATAGGTCCCTTTGTAACCATGAATGACAGGCCACCAGGGAGCTGAGTTGATGCTGACTCTACTGTGAACTACACTGTAATGATGGATATGATTTACTTTACCTAAATATCCTCTGATTCTCTCAGATGCAAATAAGTAACTTATGATTCCTAAACTACCTGCCCACTTCAGTGAAACAGATTGTTTCTAAGGGTACAGGTAGGACCCATGTTATTAAATAGTGTAGGAATGACCAGGTTCTCCTAGCAGGGCCGTGTGGAAGATAATTCCTCTTTCTGTTTGCTGAGTGATGTTACAGTTCTCCATTCATTCATTGCCTCTCTGCTCCCACATCACCATACGTTTTCTGCTCTGCTGCAAAAAGAGTGAGACCTTTTGAAACAGTTCTCCTTTTTAGTGGTCTTGAAATTAAGTTTTGTCAGTTTGAATATTTCTCTTTCCATGTCTGGTGCAATTGAATTTTGCTTTTTGGCTTTTGTGGCGGGAATGGCCATGTGAGAACATCTGGTGGCACTTTGCGACAGCCACACACCAGATCACAGAGTCTGGGGCATCACTTTGCTCTGTCTCTCCCAGCAGAATGTCATATACATCCGGTCTCCTGCTCTTCTGCTGGTGAGCAGAATCCAAAGCCCTGACTTCATCTCTGTACACACCACCCTTCTGTAACCTGCCTGAGGCACAGTGTTACCTTTGTGCGCAATACTAAACCTCAACAAGAAAGATAATTACTGAAAACATTTGATCTGGTTATAAGACTGAAAGGTGACCTACAGAGTTTAGTATGTTCTAGAAGAATAATTTGCTGAGCATCACCCAGTAGAAGTCAATTTCTTATCCTTTCACTTAAGACTCATGGAATAACTTACTGACCATACTCTGCTAATCATATGAAAAAGTAATAAATTTAAATAGCATATCAATCAATGAAATTTTAACAAAACAGTATTAGAAAAGTTCTGAGTAACTTTATTTCATCATTAAACCATATATTCAAAACACACACTTGCATAACATTAAACTATGGTAACATAAGTTTAAAACAATTTACATTTTTAAACCACTATTCTTTTACATAATTAGAATTTAAAACAGTCAAATATTTCATTGCAAATAGCAAAATCATTGAAGACTAGTCTGTCTCTGTTAAACTTTGTGGCTGGTGACAAGGTTTTTCATTTAATAATAGTTTTTCTTATCATATAAATAATATAAAATATGAAACTGCCTACCTGTGTTCAACATGGTTATTAATTATGCTATGCTTGGGAAGTGTAGTTCCTAAATACTTATTAGTATAGATACATTGCTGTGTTTTGATCCATGAAGAATATATTGAAATCTTAATCCTGTTCTTGGAGACTCAGACAACCCTAGACTTAAATGTGGTAGCTAAAGTAAGGGGAAGTTTAAACCAGTTTTTTGGCACTGGATCAATGGATCAGTTCCAGTGTAAACAAAGGTTGGTTTAGTCAAATTAGCCATCTGTCTCTGATGAATTTAAACAGCAGTGTGACACATTTTGCTACTATAACAAGCTTTTGCTTATTTTTAAGTTTTTCTTAGAGAGCAGGTATCAGTGGATAATAGCAATCCCCAGGTTTCCATTTCAGATTAATTCTTGAATTGAGTAGCATCTCTCTCCTCTGTCAGCAGCTGGTGTAATTGGGTACACACTTGAAGGACTTTCCATGTCTAGAGTTTACAGTTCTTAAATTCTTCCAGTCACTTGACCTCTCTTCAAAGTCTTTTTTCTATATGGATTAACCAATTAAATCTGGCATCCTTCCTTGGAGTGGTCTATAAGCTTTAATTACATGCTTAGACTTAGCCATGTTTTACATTTGGACAGATGGTAAAAAGATGTTGACTTCTTTTGTTATGTGACTAACTTTGGAGTAAGATTACATATTCTGAGAAGTTAGATAATAAAATCTCTTGATGGCAAGGCCATATGGAATATTCATGCAGAGCTGTCAATATTGTTAGTGATTTAAAACAAAAGCTTTCACTTCTTACAAGGAACTAATTAGAGTTCTGGATTGTCTTGCTGGAAATTTTTCACTTTAGTAAACTCTCAGTTATGTCTTACAATAGTGTGAATGTATTAAAGTACTTCTTATTCTCTGAAGTTTGTGCTAGATTAATTTATTGATCTTGGTTGTTCACCCTGTCTTACATCTACACCGTTGTGCTTGTATCTTTGTAGTTCCTCCAATTATAAAAGGAATAATTTTCTTGACTTGGGTTTGGGCCATTTTACTTAATTGGATCAATAAGCTGGTGTATTAGTCACTTTCCTGTTAATGGGACAAAATAACAAGAACAATTTAAAGGAGGAGAACGTTGACTCATGGTTTCAGAAGTTTCAGTCCATGGTTGACTGGGCCCAAGGTGGAACATCATGGTGGAAGGGCACAGTTAGGCAGAGCTGCTTACTTTATGGTAACTGGGAAGGAGAACACAAGGGTAGAATGGCAGGAAGAGATACACCCTCCACAGTCATGGCCTGAGGGACCCACCTCCTCCAACTGGGCCCTGCATGTTTGTCCACTGATGAGTGTAGGCCCCCTACATTCCAACCACCTCTTCGGGAATATCTTCACCTGGGAAAGTTGACAGCTAAGGTTAACTGGAGCATATGTGGACACACGCTATGGCTGCCTGTGTACACTGTTATTCTCTGCCATTGCCATGGGAGCCCAATTAGCCTTTTCTTCCAGGAAGCACAGGAGACAAGCAGAACCAACCTGGAAGGCAAGAGTAGCTGAGAGTAGCCTGTTCCTAGCTCTCTCAACAACATGGACATAAGAATGAACAAATGGTTGTTTTAAGAGATCGACTTTGGGCATGGTTGACAGGTCATCATTTTTCTGATGAAAACTTTTGCTAATACAGTATCTTTTATTATGGAAAACATCGAAGCTACTGTACTTGTTGGTGTCAAAGCCATTCAATACAAAGCCAGTAATTTTTTATTGTTACTGGGTCTCCTGTTGAAGCCACTATCCTTCCGCCATTCACAACCCCACTGTAGAATTACATATACATTCGCGAAACCAGTCTGTGTTAATCACAGTGGCATGTTTTCCTCATTTCAAAGCAGTCTTGCTCTTCAACTCTAGTTCACTACTTTTAAGCTTCGCTGATAGGATTTTTAATCTAGGAATTTTCTCAGTTACCCAAGACTTCCTATGTACATCTAGACCCATTCGATTACTATGATGAAAAAGGACAAGCTGCATAAACTAGCATTGCCAATCTATTGAAAAGAATATTGCTCAGGGATAAATGTGACCATTTTAGCTGTATTTACTGAGACTAAGGGCATATCAAGTGGTACTTTTTGCTTTCTGTCTATACTAATCAAAAAATGGAGAGATAATTAATGCTATTTAGCAATTAGATATTTGGCATCAACTCTGAAACATATATTTGCTAAACGCTGGAGCTAATAAAATGGTCAATAACAAATGAGTTATTCTTCGCTAATTGTTCTGTCTACTATGGACATTTCACATTCTTTAAAAGTACATGTGAATATACTTCATAGGACATGACTAATAATATTTCTGTAAATAGAAATCAAGACTTAGATGATGAAGTGAGCTTATGATTCTCAGTGCTGCAAATCAGAACACAGGCAGGTGGTGCATGTATTTCAGATGTATTATAATGTGTGGTTTTGTTTGAGCATTCAGTCATTGTTTGTAGAAGTGGGACACACAGGTGGAAGACACCCTTCTATTCCCTTGTCCTTAAAGACCTAATGTGCTCTAGATGGATTTGTGTAAGCCATTTGATACTCTAAAATGTATTGGTCAGAGTGGAATTATACTTGTCAATCAACGAATCCTAACACATAGACTAATACTTACAGATGGACCTGTAGCACGGAATATTGTGGGACTGAGTGGAGAAGACGGGGGGAGACTAGAATGTCTGACACACGATGCATGCCCAGAATTTCAGAACCTGGGTGCCTGTCTCAGGCAATTCTTGGTCTCCTTTTTCCATTCTTATTTCTCCTTTTCTGGGTCCTTTATTGACCTTTGATGCTTCCATTCTGCCTCTGTTGTAAGCCTGGGTTGCGGTTAAGGCTTAGGGAGACTTCTGGCTCAGGAGATCGGTTTCTGATTTCTCTGATTGAATGATAGACACTTAGATAGATCAAGTCATCTGTTTGTTGGTCTTTTCCTAATGAAATCATTTCTAGAATCTGTCTAAATTTTGTAGGCCTCTGAATCTAAGGACATACAGTTCCCTGAGTATTTAAGGGCATACAGTCCCTAGGGTATTTAAATTCAAATATAGATAGACTTTCACCTAAACAGGGATAAATGGCAGAGTCATGAAACTAGTATTTAATTAATTTCAAAGAGCACATACATTCAGTGTTGCCATGTCTTAAGTCTAATTCAGTGTCTCCCTAACTATGGTGAAATAACCCTGCTTAATTTGGCATTTTAGAATGGCAGCTTTGAATATGTTATGATCGTGGTGTCACTGTTAAGGTTATCAATGAATTAATTCATTCAATCTCCATAACAGTTCTACATGGTGCTGTTGTTCTATACTTTCAACTAGCAAAGCACTGAGGATTAGGTAGGTTAAGAAGTCACACACCTAGCAATAAGCTGCCTAAAAATAGTTCAAATGCTTCCTTTCCCCCTTAATATTGGTTGGTATTGGTTTTTGAAGGACAATGGGAAATATATGTATTTGATAATTATACACCTTTTATCTTCATTTTCAGGGTGATTATGTCTGAAGTCTTGCTGAGAGGTTTAAAATGCAAAGCACTGCATTTTCTATCTACAACGAAATGTTAACTTTCCCAGGCTTTTAAACCCTCCTTTGGAGAGGGAATTTTAGCCTGCAAACTTAAGGGAATATAGATTATATAAGCTTAATTATTTTACACTTTGTTGAGGTGAGCCCTAGGGGAAAATTATTCTTTTTTTTTTCCTTCTTTACCTATTTCTCCCCCATATTTCTAAATAGAAAAAAAGCTCAAACTAATGAAAATATGATTCACATAACTTCAGCTGTGAGAAAGATGATGAATGGTGAAAATGCTTGGAATTGTATAAAAGTCATAGCCGTACAAATCCAGCAACTTCCTCCTTGTAACCGTATAATTGCTTTGAACGACAAGATTTCCAAAATAGAAAGGCTCCGGCTGTGACGTGCATAATAGCATTTAGTGGAACATATGAACTTATCGCTTACCTGTCAGAAAAATTGGTCCTCCAACTTTAGTTCTAACTGATCATTCTTAGTATTTTTCATGAAAGAAAAAATTCAGATGGGTTCAAAATCCCGGGGTAGATCACTTTGATAAAGGTCACTAAGAATATGAAGAAAAGGAAAAAAATCACAATTTTCTATTTTACCTTTAGAAGAGTATATATTTTTATTACTAAACGAAATATTCTGTGTAAAAATACAGATAAGCAGTGTTCCCTATAAGAGAAGGTGGAGTGGATATGTGTCTGCATTCTAGGAGGTTTTTTACAGTGATTATTCTAAAAAAGCACTCATTAATGCTATGAAGCAGTAGGTTATATTTAAAATGTAGTTGATTAAAACAAAGGAACAAAACCCTACAGAATAGTTTTTAATTACGAGTTAATGATGTCTACCTCATTCACTCCTACAAAATTTTCTGAAATTACTTCTTATATTGCATATATATTATACCAAAATTGGAAGTTTAGATTGTTTCCTCTTCCAGTAGACATGTTGTTTTATAAAATAAATTACATTGAATTTATCCTCAAGAGACTTTTAATTAGGTGCAAAATATTTATTTAAAGCTATGTAAAAATTGGAAGGGGGTTATTTGAGTGCATCTTGAAACTAACATATTTGAAAGAAAATAAGTATTAATGTAATAATAAAGTTGCTAATAATTAAATTATTATGTTTAATTGCAACTTTTCGAATACTTTTTAACTCAATTTTGTTGCCATAGGTATCTGTAATTTTATACAATGCTTGTTTTCTAGTCTGTTCAGAATCTATTTTTAGGAAGTGGTATAAAATCCATGATGGATTTCTTTAATTGGAAAACAGCAATATCACAAACTTGGACAACAACTGGTATAAATTGCCATATTTGGGACCCTAGACTGAGCATGCAGCAGGATGACTATTTGATGGAACTGTTAGCCAGTTTAGGCAACTTAGAAAAACCCTAACCTGGAATGAATTCTTGTGAAAAAGATGTAGTAGTTTTGTTTGGCCTTAAGCTTGATGTGAGCCTGCTCTGAAATGTAGTTACAAAAAGGTCAGGTATAATTGTATTCTATGTTATAAAATCTAAACAGAGAGATCTGATTTTATCAGCGGTGTGTCCTTTGGCCAGCATTTTAAGACCCTGCCTCTGAGGCATCCTTTTCCCTCAGCTTCTAAGTGTGCTCAGGTCTTTTCAGAGTTAGAACTAAAGGGTGTATCTGGCTCTTACTCTTTGTCTTGTTCTTTACTTTCTTGTCCATATCATTGAGGACAACAATTAATAGTCAGTTTCCTACAGTTTTTCTTTTCCTTTTTCCCTTAACCCTCCTGCAGTCTGGTTTGGCCACCACTGCTCTGCCCAGAATAATTCAGTTCAAGCTGCCCGTGCTGCTGTTGGGAGCATCAGATGCAGAGGATATTTATAAGAAATATTTGTTGTACTTGACATGCTCACACTGTCCTCTTGAATTTCTGTAGTCTTTCTCCTGGAGATACTAGGCCCCACTTTGCTGAGGACTGCAGCCTCTCTCCTGCTTTACGTTTTAGCTTTCTCCAATGTTTTGCCCTCCGAGGAACACCTTTCCTCACATGTGCACAGAGAATCCTTTTCACCATTAGTGTTTTTGACACAACGTATATAATTAGCATGGCACTTTTGCTCCTAAGATTTCTGTTTTCTTTCCCTCCATGCTTCTTTCTTTTCTTCTTTATGTGCACCCATTCATAAAAATTTGGGTGGACGCACAGTGAAATGGTAGCTGTCGTCTGGTGGGATGTAGGAGATTCTTTCTAGTTTCCTTTTTCATAATTTTACTTACTTTCTGACTTTTTACAATGAATGTGATTTATCTTTATAAGAGGTTAAAAAATTAAATTATTTCCAGTTGTTCTTTTCAAGAATAAGTGCTTTCTTTGACTCTACCCATGACTGCCTCCCACGCTGAGCCGTACTATTTGTTCCAATTGAAGTGAAGGCGAGGGACAAGGGTTTAATCGTCTCTGTAGATGGTTTAGGATAGCACTTGAGGTTCAATGACTGTGTGTGTACTGCAACCTCACTGAACCTGGCACAATTAAAACTACATGATGAAATTATTGGATGCATGCTTGATGACCCATAGCAGACAGGACTTTGCTCAGTATCCTGGAAAGGAGACCCCCAGGGTTATACTCACAGTTGCTGTGCTTTTCCTCTCATGGGACCTGCTGGGGGAAGAGAAAGTGAGGAACAAATACAAGCTGGAGGACTACCAACCTTGCTGATGGGGAGAGAAAGACCTTAGCACCTGAGGGTGCAGAGTATATCAGGACTGTAGGGTGAGGAAGGTACTTCAAGTCGGAACTAGAAGTAATAGGTGCAGTTTCCTATGAAGGGTTTGTTAGTTCTTAACCTGCACAGATGTGGGCTAAGATGCCTTGAAATCAAGTAGAAATCTGTGCTGAGGTCAAAGCTCTGCAAGTATATTGGTCCTACAGAAAGAAGTAATTTAGAGTTTAGTACCCATGAAAGTAGAGCGGCTCCTGTATATTACAGACTTGCAATTCTGACCCCAGTAGTACTATGATCTAGAAAGAAAGGCAATATAAAAAAAATAAGCAAATGGGAGCCCCAAGAAATCCTATGACCCGCATGTAACTAAAGATGCAGTACCACCTGCATTCAGAAATCATGTAAAATTGTGTTTTGAGAAAAATAAGACCAGCTAGAGACGTGGCAATGTTTATGTATATTATATAGGAGTCATTTAAAATCACTGATAAATAAATGAGCAAATTTGAATAATGAGCAATAAAAAATAAGAAAGATGTAAAAACTTTTATTTAGATATTAGAGCTGTTAGGGGTTTAGCATTTTCAAGAGAGAGAGACAAAGATGGAGAGTCGATCAGAAGACTCGAGTCTGAAAAGTATATTGACAGAGAAAAAGTCAAAATTTGGGTGAATATCAGATGTATCAAGTTCAAAGAGAGTTTAGTGAAGTATAAATAAATGCCAAGAACTAACCAGATTCAAACCCGAAGAGGGAAAAAGCTTAAAAATGAAGCACATAGAGTGCTGTGGTGTATGCCTAATATGCACAAATAATTTAGGTTTCTGAAAAGTGAAGAGAAAGAGCATTAGATAGAATTACTGAGAAAATAATTTTGAAAGAGATAATTAAGTCACAGATCCACCATCTCTAGGCTTCAGGGAAGCTAATACAATGAAAATCCATAACTAAGTACAACATAATAAAACTGCAACAGACCAAATAAAACTGCTACAGTTATAAAGGGAGAAATCTTAAAACAGAGAAAATACTTTTAATTTTCTTCATATTTGAGTTTTACATGTAGAAAGATTATTAGCAACCAGTGTGTATGGAGCTGCAGGCTTTCTGAGATCATAAAAGACCTGGAGGCTGGACCCAGAACTGGGAAAACGATTAAAAAAAAAAAAAAAGTGAGAGGGCTGGGAACATTAAGCCAGAAAAACATAAATGAGACAATTACAGCTGGCTTAAAAATTTTTCAGTGTAGCCAAGAGGAAAGGCAATTTTCTTGTTTTGTGTGGTCCAGAGGACACATCTAAGATGCAAGTGGCAAGGAAGCAATTTGTGAGTGAACATAGGAAAGTTTTACAAATGCAACTAAATGGAAACAGCCCAGCAAACTCATAGTCATAGAAATTTTTAAACTGGAACTTAGTGACCAAGCTTCACAGTTGTAGTAAGAACTCTTAAATTGACTCCAAATGTAATGAGCTCTTCTGTAAGCCTCTTTACAACACCAAGGTTAAATAATTCTATAAGGTACATTCTAGTGTCTGATTGTTGTATCTTCATGAATGCAGCTGACATAAGAACACATTCATTGGACAGGTAGCTCAGTGTAGAGCATCAAGCTGCTGCTTTGTGGACAACCTCCTTCTCGGCAGTGAAGTTCTAGGGGAACGATAAGACACAGTCCCTGGCATCGTTTTGCTTGTGCACATGAGAAAACCTATTCAGGAGAGATTATAACTTTTTCAGGTCACTAGAATATAACTGAGTACAAGTGAAGACAGGACATATATTATTAAAATGGTACTGAATAGTGGAAAGGGATAATTCATCTCCATTAAATGGGGATTTTATTCCTTTTAACAGAGGAGATTACATGCTGTTTGTCATGTAGTGAGCAAAATTGGCCTCAATACAAACTTTACAGAATGCCTAGATGCCGTTACCACACTATTGCTTGACACTCCCAAAGCCATGCTTGGAGCTTTCCTGTTCCTAATTCAAAATTTCTTCTATTTCTTCAGAGAACCTTATTTTATATTTTGGTTGTCATATAATGATTTCACTTTTCTTGCATAAAGTGATAAGTAAGTCTTTATGTAATGACAGAAGAAAGGTGTTAATAATCATTCTTATATGCATTCTGTGCCATTAAATTAAAATCCTCTGCACTTACTGCCTGCCCCAGCCATTTTTTCCTGCTGACTCTAATGGGCTTGTGGATGTTTGATCCCATCATTTTAATAACTCAGCCTCAAAAATCATAGTTTTCCTACCAGTCTATTTCAAAAACTTTCATCCAGTAGAAAAGATGCTTTCCATTTAAAAGCATTCTTTTAACTGGAGGGAGAAAAGGAAGTATCTAACAGCTCAGACTTTTCAAAATCTGTCTCTGATTTGCCCTCAAGCATTACTGTAAAATATTGTCAGTTCTACTGCCTGAAGATTGTTTTTTGGGGAAAATAACTTTTTCAACCATGACGTTGTGTTCACATTTGATACACCTGTCCCTTTGTAAGCTGCTAAAGGAAGAAGCAGGACTACTTTGTTTCAGTGACAAACTAAGGGGAAAGCAGATGATGGAAGTGAAATATAAACAGAGGTGTCTTTCTTGTGGTTGTGTTCTGTGGGCTTAATGAACACATTCCTAGTCTAGCTGTAAGCGTGCACAAAAATGCAGCCAGAGACCTGGACCCACCTTGACACTGAGCCTACCTTGGGGACAGCAGCAGACACAGGATAGGGGCTTTGTCCCTCTGTCCACTGAGTGGTCATTCCCTTGTCATTTCTCAGAATCTTATGAATTTATGTCCAGCACACCTTTAGAATCTATAGATCCTATTAAAGATGTGACCTCTATATATTCAAAACTTGAGTCTCCACAAAGCAGGTGGATATATGCTATGATGCTCTATGCTGAGCTACCAGTCAAATGAATGTGTTCTTAAGTCAGTTGCATGCATGAAAGTACAACGATCAGACACTAGAATGTACCTTGTAGAACTATTTAACCTTGGAGTTGTAAAAGTCTTACATTACCTTACACTCACAGTCAATTTAACAATCCTTACTATAACTGTGAAGCTTGGGCACCTAAGTCCAGTTTAAAAATTTTTATGGCTATGAGTTTGCTATTTCTACTTAGTTGAATTTTAAAACTTTGCAGTTTCTGTCTATTTCAAGTAGATTATGCTAAAAGTACCCTGATAGACACACTGTCCTTAAATTGATTTCAGATTTCAAAATTCAAATGAAAGGAAAATAATCATTGAGGTTCCAAAGCATTTATGTTATACTGAAAGCCTACCATTTGTGTTAGACCCCGAGGGCATACCAAAAGCTATTTTGGTGTTTCTAACTGACAGAAGCTTTTGCCTTAAAAATGTTGTGTTCTTACTGAGTACTTCATCATTTGAAAACCAAACAAGCAAGATAAGTGGACTTGTTGACTGTATTTTCTTTACTTTTTGTCCTCCTCGGCCTTTATCCCCATAGAGAGGACAGGCTGCTTCCTACTTCAGGAGCATGTCCTGAGTGTTTGGTAACTATAGAAATGTACACAACAATACTGATGAGTGAGAGAAATTAAGGTTTGCAAAGGGCAGCTTCAATGTGTTGATTTGGAGCTTGGAAATGTGTATTTTGTGACAGAACAACATTCTTGAATGTTTAATGCATGGTTCCATTTACCTTGATTAGCTCAGCAATTCACTACATATTAATTCTGAAGGTGCTAATCAATTTTAAATCAAAATAGATTGAATTGCCTCCAAAATTGTAGAGATCATCCGAAAGTGTCACTCTCTTTGGGAAACTGAAATTCTGTCATCATAACAGATACAAGTCAGTCATGTAAATAGTATACAAGAATAGTGAGTTTTATTATAAGGTAGGAATAAGTTTTTGAACATAATAATTACCTTTAAATTAATTTAGCATGAGATATATCAATTCCTTATCATTTAGAGGAAATACATTTGCCATTATTGCAATTCCTGTTCTCTGTAATGGATCAAATTTGAAAAAAAGAAACCTGTCTTACTAGTTTATTTTACTTAACTCACTTGTGGGCTATTCAGACTTTGAAATTTAAACACTTTTTCTGTCTGATCAAATGACAAATATTACACTGTGTTTATTAACCTGTTTCACATGTTAAAGGCAAACATTTACATTGTGATTAAAAAACCATTTCTTTGCCTGTGGAAAGAAACTGAAATGCAAAGGCTTCTGACCATAGCTTTATATTAGTTTGTGTGCTTAATATTTAAAGAGGAGGAAAAAATGAAGGGAATGTGCCTCCTGTTAACATCATTCAGGGCCTTGAAATATAAGGCTGTGTGTGTGTGTGTGTGTGTGTGTGTGTGTGTGTGTGTGTGTGTCTGCCTGTCTGGTGTCCAAAAAGAAAATACAACCATGCCCATGTTGATCGAATCTTATTTTTTTAAAGACACAAAAATCTTCCAAAGAGTAGTTGCAGCATTTTAGAGTTGGTATGACCCAGTTTGAATTTTGATCTCATTAGTAACTTTTGGCTTTGGTTAAAGTATTAAACTAGCACAGCCTTAATTTTCTCATCTATAAAATGAGACTACTGCTACTGGACAGTTGTTTTCCTTATTTATTTGGATTTGGGATAGGACAGAAATAAAGTCAAGATTGAGTAAAATATATTGAAAGAACTTATACACCACTGAGTTTAGCAAATACTTTGTTAAAGCTACTCTATGAAATTTATTTTCATCAATGTGTATCACTGGTCCATATTAGTGAAGTTCTCCTTCACTGTGAGATTTCCACACATGCATACAACATGCTCTGCTCAAATCTAATCCTTTTTTAACCCATACACTCCCAAAATGCACCATTCCACATCCTCTGTTTATTACTATTCTACATTAGGGGAACTTTTCTTTAGCTTCCACATATTAGAAAATGAGATATAAGTACTTATCTTTTGTATTTGGCTTATTTGACTTCACAGACTATATAACTTTACATGACTTCACAGAATGCTCTCCTGTCCATCCATATTTCTGTAAATGATAAGATTTCATTGTTTTTTACAGTTATGTAAACTCTACCTGGCATATTTACCATATTTTGTTTATGTGTTTGAGGAATCTCAAAACTGTTCTCCATAGTGGCTATGCTAACTCACATTGCCTCCAACAGCATTCAATAGTTTTCTTCATATGCGTGCCAGTATTTGTTGCTTTTGTTAGTCATAGCAATTTTTTGTAGTATCCATTCTAACTGGAGTGAGAGATTATTTCATTGATGGTTAATGGTGCTGATCACCTGCATTCCTCCTTTTGAGAAATAATCTTTGCAGATCATTTGCTTATTGGAAATTGTATTAGATGTTTTCCCTGTTGTCAAGTTTCTGAAACCTTTCATGTATTCTGGATATTTTCCCTTAATCAGATGAATAATTGATGCATATCCTCCCATTCCAGTAGCTCTCTGCCTTTAACACATGAAGGGTGACTTTCCAGTCTGCCTTTAACACATGAAGGGTGACTCCAGAACCTTTGCATGATGCTCAGAAGAAGACTGAAGAGAGGACATGTGAGAACATGCAAAAATCTCTCCTCCAGTCTAGTTATATGTATTTAGTAACTGAACTCTAAAATGACAATCACTGAACCCTAAGTAAGATGGCCTGGAAAGAGGATGCATGTCTTTTCCTATAATGATTGAGACTGACTTACACAGTGTGGGAAATCAGTATTGATCTCTGCGTACATGCATGCCAACGACCTGAAAGTTATTTTTACCAATGACTGCATCCATGACAGGTTCTGCCATGTTTGGATATAAGTCAATGGCAAAATATCAATTCTTTCCAATAAGCATTAGAAAAGAAATAACATCTTCACGCATGTTGAAATCATTTTGTATTTCTGCTGTTTTACAAGTTATCTTTTCTTAAATCTGGGTGAAATTTTTCACAATTAGGTTTAACTTTTTTTATCTTTTACTTGAGAAAAAATAATTTGACCCTTTTGGTAATGACTGTAATAGTTCAGAATCACATTTCATGCAATGATCCCTATTTCCTTAGGTGTTCTAATGTGTACATTCATTTCCAACATGTCAAGTGCTAAATTTAAAACACTTATTGATTCTTGACTTTTATTCAGCTGTGAGCTCATTTACTTTAATAGGATTGTTAATAAAATGTCAACTCTCTCTTGTTCTATGTTCCGTATCTATTTTCTGACTATACAGACTTTTGATCTATCCTAGAAAAAAAATTACTAATATAATTCATCAGGCCTTGCAAAGTACTTACACTTTAATGTCCATATTATAGATTTTTACACTAGAAAGTTCACGTGGGTTTGTAATATGCAATTTTACATGTCATTTACATCAGTATTTTCTGTAAAATTAATTTCACAAGTTGTTTCGAGGATGATGATAGCAAACTATGCTTTTGAATTATTATTTTCAGAGTTTTAAAGTCTTAGTTTGGTGCCTGAAATGACATTCACTGAGTCAGAAGCAATGGTTGATTTTAAAAGGAAAGGAAAACTGCATTAGAGAGAGAGTAGTCCACCATGAGTTCAAACCCCAGAGAGGTCGTAGTTGCTACTGAGAATAAGTAAAGATACTTGTTAATGATCTAGAGCATCACAGGAAATGCAGCTCTGAAGTTACACTTTCCACTATCCAAAGTGTGGAATTCAACTATCTACTAAATCAAGCATGCAGACAGAATCTCTGACAAATAGGAAATACATTTATAAAATACATCAGGGCATTGCAATCTACTCCTGGTTCTCAAGAAATGGAGTCTTCTGACTTGATATCTGAAATCATTGTGAGTATTTTTTTAATTAAGAAGGATAATAACTTTCCAGCGCTTGCACTGATTTACATAAAATATTATAAAGATGGAGGAAATATTTCAATTAGTGTGTCTCCTTTTATAGCAGAAAAATGCAAAATATGTGCCCTGTAGCTGGAAATCATGATGCCACAGAGTGTAGCGGATTGGCTAGCCTGAGCTAAGAATGCCTGGATATATGTGTGAATTCGTGATTCCTTTCCAGCTGACATGATGACACCAGAAGAAGACTGAGACAAAGAACTTGGAAAGTAATCAGGAAAAGTAATGAGGGATAGAACTGTTCACTGCTTTTCTGACAGAAGAATCAATTGGAAACTTGGGAGAATTTAACCTTTGCCATTTCTGTACTTGCTTTTACCCTTGATTTTCCCAAGAAAACCATAAACTATTTCAATTAAGCATTGCATGTTCATTCAACTACTTTCCCTAAGACAGTTTCTGTATAATTGTTCAGATACAGTATTTTACAGTCAGCCACTGCATGCAAAGTAAGAACTCAAATCCATTTGTTGATACTTGTAAACTAGTTGTTGGCATTACAAGTACCTGAGCCTACCATTCCTTCCACATGTTTCTTCTGATTGTTTGATAAATATATCTTTTCTAGATAATTATGTTTTGTAAATAACATATCCACTGTTTTGTTTTTTTTTTCTGAGTGAGAATATATTTTCTAACCATTTTCTAGTTTGTTCTTGAACTAGGAATCTTTTATTTACATGTAATAGAAAACCCAACCTATATTGTCTTTACAAACAAAAAATAATAAAAATTTGCATTAGCTACCTGAAAAATTAGAGATTTTTGTGGATTTAATGCAGATACATGGGGAGAAAAAAAATAAAACAACAGTGACAACTGGCCTAAGGCACACTGGTCCTCCATCACAGAAAAACAGAAATGGGCAAACCGAAAACTAAGTCAGCTCCTTAAATTTGAAAACCTATCTGCCTGAAATGAAAACAAACAGGAATTCAACATAAAATTAAAATATTATAATTGGTACAGATTTAAAAATTACTCTAGTGATTATTCTGTTTTTGAATGTTCTACAATTCTGCATAAAATCCTCATAAAGATATAGTGATGCCTCAGTTTATGAATATTTTTGTTTGGGAACAGCTTGGTTTGAAAACAGAAGTGTTCGCCAGAACTGGTTTTGTTCGAGAACTCTCCAGTAGGTGACAGACGCAACTGCAGCCATCTTCCCTGCACCAGCACCAGCATGACCGTCTTTTCTAGAATCATAGAACGAATTAAGTTCATGAACTGCTGTGCCCTAGTACTACTGTTTGCTAAATATAAGCCCCAAAGCACTGATAAGATATTCAGATATAATACTTTGTTTCTCAGTGATGAATGGGTTGTCAAAGTAAGTAAAAGAAAATGAAGACATTCAAAATGACAGTGGCCTCGCCATCGATGATTCTGTCTCCTGAATGTCTGTTTGACAGCTTTACAGTTTCTGCAGAACTTTTGTTAACACAGCAGACAGATCTTTTGCTACCCATGTCACCTGGATTTTAAGTAGCTGCACTATGAAATTCCTTTAAGTTGTTTTAATGCAGTGGTCTTCCAGGTGTCTTTCAGAACGGCTTCTGTATAGAAATTTCTAATGTTAGAGATCATTAAATAGAATGTAAAAGGGGCTGGGAATATAGCTCAGTGGAATTGCACCTGCCTGGCAAGCATGATGTCTTGAGTTTGATTCCTGATACCTGATACTGAAACGAACAAATTACCTAAATAGAATATAAAGCAGGAAAACAGTGTAAGTAACACAATATTACTTTGGCAAGTACTTAATGCATGCATTCCTGTTAGTTCTAGTGTGTGATGTGTAGATCAATTACAGAAATGCTAAATAGTGTTTTGTTTTAAACAATTAATATCAAAAATAAACAATTAGTATCCTAAAAGTTTGTACCAAGTTTTATAAATATTTAAGCAGATATATATATATATATATACATCTATAAGCTTTGACTTATATGTTCTCCATAAATTATTTTGTGTAAAAATGTTAAAATTGTATCATTGTTTTCAATTTTCCAAGTTCAGGAGATTTAGCAAATCTCATCTACCTCAGCATCTGTGGAGCCTGTTGAATTCACCACTTCCTGCTCATCCACCACCACAAATACAAGAGGTTTGGGAAGTGGAATATTCTCCTTCTAGACTTCTGCAGCTCCGTTAGTCAGTGGCAAGAGAATTATTTCTTTGCTCATGTTAGAGAGCTCTATATTCTCCTATAACACCTTGAAAATTCCACTTGCTCTTTACTGTTCCTACAAAATATTGTTTCCTTATTTCCATGCCATAATTCCTGGCCCAACATCATCACACGACAAAAAATGGATTTGCATACATTCTTACCTCTTTATAACAAGCATTTATTGTTTTGATTTTCTACAATATTAAGATATAAAACAAAGCAAGAAACAAGTTGAGGAAATTTGAGAGTTGCAATGTATTTGGAACCTATTTATTTAGTAAATAGGATCAATGAACTCATGCAACTAGGTTACTGGAGATCTTTGCAATTTCTGTGCATTCAAGGGTGTTATTTGTCACGGTACCGTAGTGGTGCAGTATCGCTTCACAGAGTATGCACAGATCATGCAGGCAAACTGAAGGTAACATGGTGCCTACGTGTTACCCAAGTTCATTGATAGACTCTCTGGCAGGACCTAAATAAGAGCTTTTGCTACTGTCTCGGAACAGATTAATTTTACAATATATCAGCAGTCCTGAGGTCTTGCATTTATTATAAAGTTAGCGTGTCATTTAAAAAACTCTAATTTGCATATTCCTTTTTGAGATAGTTTTAAACTGTCCATAGTTTTGAAAGTTAACTTTGTAAATATTTTGCTCTAAATATCTTCTATCTCCTGTCTGTGTTTGCACCCTGGGAGGGATGTACACAGGATGGCACACTAACACCTTTTCATTAGCTTTCACAGAGGATGTGTTTTGACACCATAATTTCCCCTTGAAGCTCTGGGGTGTTTTATGCTTGACTTCTCTTGATTCTCCTCACTGAAAGACTCCCACAGAGTAGTCAGAGGACACATCAGCTGCAAGCATGGTTTTTTATTTTTTTCATGTAATTGTGAAAAAACTGTCTAGGTTGCCTTTTATATGACTGGTACTTTCGGAGTAAGAAAAGGACAAAATAGTAACAGGCTGCAAACACTTGCGGATCCTTGTAAACTATTTTTGATATTAGAAGTATGCAGAGCCTAATCTTCCATTCCTACCATTTCTTCTGATTACTTGATAAATGTATAATTCACTGTGCATTTATTCTTTACAAATGAAATATCCACTGTTTTTGTTTTTCTGAATCAGATGATATTTACTAATTATTTTCTGGTTTGGTTTACATGAGTCTTTTAGTTACTTATGGTAGAAAACCTGGCCTAAATTAGCTTTAAAGATGAAAACCAGAACAATAAGAATTTGATTTAGGTACCTGGATAATTAGAGATTTAGCTGAATGATGCCGTTTGATCTTAAGGCTTATGACATTGTTCTTTGGCTTTGTTTCTCTGCCCTCTGAAGCTGTGTCCTATCTTCTATCTGGGCATGGTGTGCTGTCCAGGTTGGCTCCACACATGGCAGCCACAGAGGGTCCAACCTCTGCACTTCACATTTCGAAGCCCGGAGGAAGTAAAAGTGCTTTTCAGGTACTTGCCCTTATAAACAGGGAGAAATGGTTCTTCCGGAAGTCCCAGCTAACGGCTCCCAATGTTCCTTTACTTTGAACTGAGTTATATACTCATCACTGAACCAAAGTTTGGACCCAACAATATGGAACTTGCTACCTGGCTTGTGCATAGGTCCTCTCGGATTATGACACAAAAAGTTAGGGATGAGGTCAAGGGGATTCACCAGAGGAAATTCTGGGTGAAGGTGGTGAAAGAAGTGGGGGTTGGGCATTGAGAGGAGAACCCACAGGTGTCTATGTATATGTAAAAGTCTAGTGTCAAATATTTCATCTGAACATCAATCACTGAGTTGTTTTCAATTTTGGATGAGTTAATGATTTCACTTGGGTAAAATATGAAGCAGAGGAATCGTAAGTTGCCCCAATAGGTATATGAAAGACCAGTGGGCACATAAATGGAGGCCTGCTCGGGATGAGAACCATCCCTGTGAGATCACAGCCCTTTAGAGTACAACTATGCATTAATGAAGTTGGTGGATAGGAAAATGTACTGATTTTTTTAAACTGAAGTGAATGAGTCATGGTCGTTTTCCATGGGCTGCAGGAACAAAGGGCCTCATTCTCTTTAAGTTCTGACAATTAAATGCACATCTTCCACTGAACAACTGTTCGGTGGTCAGAGCTAGAAAGGAACATGAAGACTCAGTTCTGTCTTCACAGCTGTGTACGCCGTCTTTCAAACTTGGGCCGTATTTTTCTTTTCGAGATGATGTGGTGCTTAAGGATTCGCGCTTCCACTTTTGTTCACCATGGCTTGCTTATGTCTTCATACTGACGAGCATCTATTCTGACCCTGCAAACTAACCCTCAGGAACAGATTTCTGTTTTTCTTTGCCTTAAGTAGTTGGTGTATTTGGCACCAGCAATTGAATATTCACTCTGGCTCTTTCTGTATGTGAGCCTGTGCTTGTGTGTGTGTGTGCGTGTGTGTGTGTGTGTATGTGTATGTGTTTCAAAAGAGTCAGGAAGCAACAAACCACTGCCCTCTATGTAAACAGGACATCTCACTCCAGTCTCTGACTGCTGAGGTGTCAATGTAAGACAGACAGTTGGCTTGTGTGAGATTTGAGTGTTACATCTCATGTGTGCATGTGTGCAGGGTACCCACAGGCTATTCACAGCAATAGGGACTAAATTAAGAGTCCAGCAACACTGCAGAAAATTACCGGGTGGTGATTCTGCCAGGGGCAACATCTTAAATGTTCATTCCTGTGATGTTATCATTGTGTAAAATCACCTCGCTGGCCCCTCATCCAGGAATCATTCTCTAGTCTTCTGTGTAAGTCTGTGGGCTGCTCTAAATCCTAAAATAAACTCCTTTCTTACAAAAGGTCAGGATGATTACAGCACTTTGTAACTCTGACTGGCAGAAACACTTTTTTCTTTTAACTCCATGTTCTTTGAATAATCTGTTTGGTTAGTAAACTTTACCAAAAAATACAAAGTGGTTATACATATAAAGTAGAACTTTGCTTACAGGAAGAGATAAAATATAGTGAGTTGATAATTTAGAGATAATTAGGCTTAGATTATCTAGAGTCTTTCGGCAGAGGAGAGGGGGCAGGATTAGTGGTCTCCTGTCAGCTTCAGAATAAGGAAAGCAAGGAACAGGAAAGAGCATTCTTGTGTTGTGACCCCCTTGTAATCAAGTGTGGCCTGCTAGGGGTATCTGAGATTATAAAAGAAAGCAATGTGTTTTCTTCCATGAATCAATGTAAAAAAGAGAAAAAAAAAGTAAGAGGGAGAGAAAGATCATTTTTATGGCTGTTATCCCTATGTGTCCTTCCACTTATGTAAGAAAGTGTACCTTACCCATGTATGCACGAAGGCACATCTGTACAAAATGTTTTGCGAGGCATGTGTTACCGATCTAGGTGAGGTATTGACATAGGTAGTTTTGTGATTTTCTAAACCGATTCAAGAGTTTCCCAAGTTTTCATTTGTGAATTAAGGATTAGAGGAACCAAATGATTCCTCCTTTTCTGATAATAGTGGACAATTCTGAATTAGAACAGATTTCCAGAGGTTAAATTTAGTCTGGAACAAACTTAAGCTTTGTGATCAAATTTTACTTGCTAAGTCCAGCTAGAAGCTCACACATGAGGATGGCTTGAAGTATCACGTTGCTCATCAACTTGGGGATATTACTCATCTCTCTTTTACACTTGGACAATTACGAACATTGTTCAAAGGAGGAGCATATATCAAATATAGTTCCGTCTTAACCAGCAGCTAGTAATGGCAGCAAGCATTCTGTCCACCATTAGAAAAAACAAATAAGCAGAAAACCCTAACCCAATGCAGTGTGGGTGAATGCCTGATAATGGTGGTAAGAGATGTGAGGATGAAGAATTTGAATAATGTGAGTGAATGTTGCTGTGTTCTTTAACTTCTCATTTTCAATTATTTCCTTTTTCAGTTCAAGCTTTACTTCAGTAATACAGCTATTTAAGAAATACTGATTCTGTAAAAGACATCCAGTGTTTCAGATTTATTTAAAAGAAATACATGCCCCATAAACATGGAATAATTACATGCAATAAGAAAATATGATACAAATCTTACCAAAATGTACACGAGACAAGTTATATGACAACTAGTTTTGGAAATGTATAATATCAATGTTTTCTTCTAGTCAAAAAACATTTTTTATCATTATATTGAAGCATGGTAGAGCTTCAAAGTTGGGATCTAAATTATGGTCGAAACTGAGAGGACATATGATTAGTGAGTGTGATAACATGGACCTTATCGTCTGCCTATTCATTCATCCAACTAAAAGATGCCCGCCCCTGCACTGGGAGAGCATGCGTGTTGGTCACCTCTGCAGAGAATGTGCTAAGCAAGAGACTGACATCAATAATTTCAACATTATGCTGTCATCTCTTAAGAAAGTCATTGAACTGGGGATTTAAATTAGCATTTCACAGTTGAAGTACTGTTAAGTATGGACCTTGGCATGGACTACAATAGATTTATGATGTCTATAGAACAAGGCATCTCTTCATAAGTCTTTCAAATCTTTGGCACTTGAAAGGCTGATACCATTTCAGTTAAGTGTAATAGCAAATTTGATTTATGATTTCATAGCCCTGTAATTTGGGGGGTCTTTGAATCTTTATGAGTGATATTGAGCTAGAGTGGAATTCAGATCATATCAAACATTTATCTCCAATGAATTAATATACAGGACAAAAACTTTAGTGAATTTTCTGATACAGAAAATTCAGAAAAAATATCTATAATGAGTAGTTTTAAGAATGCCATTTTTTCCATCTAACTTTTATTTAATTTTTATTCCCTGTTGGAGGTCAC
The DNA here is from genome assembly GCA_004027595.1 of Dinomys branickii. Classification (NCBI taxonomy): domain Eukaryota; kingdom Metazoa; phylum Chordata; class Mammalia; order Rodentia; family Dinomyidae; genus Dinomys; species Dinomys branickii. The sequence continues at coordinate 35,287 of PVLD010000897.1, read as the reverse complement.
AGTCACGTATAGATAGAAAAAATATTACACTTTCATAGTCTTTATTGTCCAAGTATACCAGTAGCCTGAACTTTCAAACAAAATACAGTGCTAAGTCAGTTGATGTGTATGCCATTTACTGGCTATTTTTTTCAATAACGGCCACGATGTTTAGTGGGCAGTGGCACGTACTAGTGCTAAGACTATTTTAGTAAGGACTTACCTTTACTGAGTCAATTTTATTGTTTGCAGATAATGGTTAAATATTCTAATGGCTGAAATACATGAGGGTATGCGGGCCTTCAAATGTCTAATATAATACAAAATAAAACTAAGCTGTTTCTGCGAGGGTTAGATTCTACTCTCTGTGGCTGTGCTTGTTCAGCTATAGACCTTATCTTTACTCTTTCATGATTTTCTTGGGTACACAAATTAGTAAAGACAGACTTTCTGCTTAAACTGGATGCTTCACTAGTGAATTTATATTTCTCCTTTAAGAATGTGTTTGTTTGCCTTTCATTCTTCCCCCTGTACGATCGACACAATCATTTAAAATAATCAATTGATGGAAATAAGTTTTATTCTCAGATGCATATGAAGCATGTTTAGATCTGTTAGAAATGCAACAATAAAAAAAAGCAAAGAATGGAAAAACTCCTCTTCCATGTTAGCTGTTTCATACACAGGAAGATGTACAAGTGTTTCATTGCTTAGTAGATATTTTTGCTATTGTAAATACTTATCTGATATAAAACATTATGACTGGGAAATGAAGTACAGAGGAACAACCAAGGGGTGAGCACTGCTTGAGCCAAGACAGGGAAGCCTGTGGCCAAAATATAACATTTGAGCCACAGTGCAAACTATGGGAACCAAATGCTCATTCCAGGTTCAATAAATGTCAAGGTGTTTTAGGTTAGAATATGTTACAGAAGGGACAGGAAGAAGATATATTTGATGACAGGCACAATGTGATGAGGTCAGAGAAGTAGGAAGCAGCTCCTGTAAGTGCTTATCAACAACTACAAGGAGTTTGGATTTTATCATAGTCAGGATGGAAAGTCATTGGAAGCTCTCCCATTTATCCTCATATCACCTCGGTGCTATTGATACTGCAGTCCCGAAGGACAAGAGGATCAGCAGCAACTAAAGGGAGTGATGTGATCTCAGGTTTTTCAGACCTAAATAACAAAAATGCAGAAGATTGCACAAAAGTTGTAAACTCCCAATGAAAAATCTGAAGGGATAGCTAACATGTTAGAACTACTTTCAAAGAACTTAAAGTGCGAGGCTTATCACTTCTTTCTTTTATTTAGGATGAAGCTTGATGATGATGTGAGAACCTGTCCTTTTTCAAGCTTGTCTAGCTTATACACTATTTCTGACCCACAGTACACTGAGCATATTTTCTCAACTGATTTTCAAATGGAATATTTAGTGCTGCATTCCTCCTGGCTCATCTTCTAAATTTTTAACTCACCATGATGCCTTTCTTTTTCATAAACTCTATTCCTAATTTTCTCTTCTATATCTTCTTCCTTAATCTGCTGCCTAATATGAAATTAGGGAGTGTCCCTTGTTTTGAGGCTAATACCACAGCTAGATAATCTGTAATAGTCAGAATTCTGCATTCTTTACAGTTTGCACTCAGTGAATGCTTCTCCATTCCGGCTTGATGCTATCTAACTTTACTTCAATCCATTAAACACACAACTGCCAACAAGCACTTCCCTTTGAATGATGATGAATTGACTTGGAGGAGCACAGTGAGAGTGAATGGTGAGCATGGCATGCCGAAACGACATAATAAACAAGCCACATTCAAAGAAACTGTCTTCTTTTCATTCTCCATCTCCTATAGACTCTAAGGTTACCAAAGAGCCTCAGCTCAGCCCTGTGCCCAATGCCATAACAAAGGTCTGCAAGTCCTTCGTAGAGATGTAGGGCAGAAGTCTTGAGGTCTAGCTTGGCTCTGCTCCAGCAAATCATCCTCGGATCCATTTTCCTTTGACCTCGTTGTTCTCACAGGTTCTTTGAAGCCAATCAACTGTTAGAAACTTCCATCCCCTGAAAAGGGAAGAGAGAGGCAGGTAATCCAGGGTAAGCGATTAGATTTAAAGTGGGGAGAAGGGATTTGCACAGGATACTCACATTCCTGTTCCGTGAAAAGAAATGGTCATGTGGCTGCCATATCTAGCTGTAAACAAGGCTGGAGAATAGATTTTAAACACATGGCTATGAGAAAAATCACTTTTTGAGATAACAGTGAATCATATTTTTCATCAATTCTATTTTCCATCTATCTTATGCATCAGCCTTAGGTGTAAATAAGCCATTGTTCATCCTTGGTAGAATACTTGGATATCTTCTAAGACTCCACTGCCAAATACTCCTTGCACAAAAGCTGCTTCCCCATAGATAACAGGCTGATCATTGCAACCGGAAGGAATCCATGATCTCCTGTAGTTCTGGGTCTGTAGTTTTCTCATCAGTAGTAACATCCACATTTAAAAGATTATTTATGTGCTTATCTTTCCTATTCTTTTTTTTTTTTTAGAGAAAACAAGACCTTTGTCCTAGTTGTCATTTTCTCCCACCTCACTGAGAAGAGAGGACGTGTGTATCATGGTTGCTCAGTATTCATTCAATGAATACACAAGTAAAGCGATCATCAAAGATCTAAATTCAAGAAACAAGACACATAATTGAAATATGCAGAATATATGAGGGGCCTGCTGCAGATTAGAAATTAATCGGTGAGCAGATGAACCCAATTTGAATTCAAATATATTCCTATATCGATTTCTGTATTCATGTCATGGGAAACTACAAAGGAAGTTGAAACTGGGGGTTAGTTGAAAATAAGGGAAGAGTTCATCTGCACTGTGCAAGTGCTAGACCACAAGGATGGCACTTTATTTCTTTTTACTAAAATGAGTTGTATTAACTTCAATCATTCACTCATGGCATTTGTTCATTCAGCAAACATTTATTGAATACTTAATGATTCAGTAGGTTTATTTTAGTATTGCAGTTGTAGCATGAGCAGCATCTACCCTGTTGGAATTCCACTTTGTAATCTTGTCACACATGATATAAAGGTGAGCACTGGCTATATGTGTACATGTTATATACATACATTATATACATAATCACACACCTGTGGTTGTGAGTGATGTTAGAATTTGTGAGTTGTAGCACTGTTCAAATCATAACCAAACATGAAAAAGTGATTTTCACATCCAAAAAATAATTATAGAGCTTCTCAAAGAAGAATTTTTAGAATTAAAATACAACGAAATGAATCATGTTCAATGAAATCATCACCATGCATTTAGATTGTGCTGAGTAATTGACCTTTCATTTCCCTTACCTTTTAACCCCAGTTTTATTAATTTCATTATAGAATAACCATGAAATATGTGTCACTGGTCTGTAGGAAGCAGTGCATAAAACCCCCACATTGGCTCGGTTACTGAGATCCTAGGCTTACGTGTTCTACATACCCCCTTAGGGTTCTAGGATGTATATGTGAAAATTCTTATTTGAAAAGAATAATATTCACAAAATGAATTCACATTTTCAAAGAGATTCAGAAAAATATTTTTAAAAATTTAGAAAGATGCTAAATGTACCCTTTACCATCAGTTCCCCTCAGCCGTGTTCCTGGAAGCATGTGTTGGTATTAACACTCAGGAGGACAAAATAAAACAGTAGGAGTCTCGGGTGGGGTTGGGATGGTGAGGGATGTTGGAGTGGGAGACTGATGACTCATTTGATTTTGCTAATCACATTTCTTCTGTGGGACCATTCTGACTAAGCTACCTAAATCTGTCTTCGTTTGTGGTACCCGAAGCATGCTTTGGTCTCTGATTCCCTGACTTTTCCTGGAATGAATTTTGACATGAAACTCATTTATATCCAATGCTTTGATCACCAGTAAATTTTACAATAGCCTTCTATTTTACATGTTTAAAAAACATGGAACAATTGCCCTCATCTCACTGTAGCTCATAATGTAATAGAGAAATGTGAGATACCTTAGTGTTGTTTGGGAGGATATTTGAATCTCTGAATGTTAAAAAAGGAGAAAAGGACTAGTTTCTTTTTAATCTCTCCCTGAGATAATCAGGAAAATTCCTAATAGAGTTATATATAACCTTACCATATATAATGTAGTAACTTTATTTTATATGTAAAATATAAACTATACACTTTTTCTCTTTTTTTTTTTTTTTTTTTTTTTTGGCAGTGCCAGGGATCAAACTCAGGACCTTGCACTTGCCTGGCAAGCATTTATTCCACTGAGCTATATGCCCAGTCCCCCCACACACACTTTTTCTCATTTAAAGGCTCTCCTTTTAAGTCATATCAGATAAAGCAATATAGTATAATAAACCCTATGTATGTATAACTTCACTCCAATAATTATCAATAATTTCCACTCTTCTTACATTTCTTCTCACATTTCTTGCCAGATAATTTGAATGAAAATCTCACACATGCTACTTCATGTTTAAATACTGCAGAAGGCCTGGGGAAGTGGCATCGCTATTGTTGGGGGCTTTTGGCCAGTTTTATATTGAGAACCAAGAGCAAAGAGCCCAGCAGGAAGATTTAAAATGTTGTGAGTTTGGCCAGAAAAGGAAACTCCAGTAAAGCTGTGGACTGCAAAGATAAGGCTGAGAAGATCTCTATTGCTGAGAAGGAACAAGACAGTGGAAAAGATGGCCTGAGGGCATCACAAGAAGCAGCAAGTCTCCACCCTTTGCAGCACCAAAACTGTAAAGGTGGGAGACCTTGCCTTGAGAAGGAAGCCACAGAGTGCCATGTTCCAGAATGGCAGCGGTGGCCATACCAGGTTCTAGAAAGGCAGCAGCATAGAGCATTTGTTCCTCAGAAGTGGATTCAGAGTGCCAAATGATCCAGGCACTCGATCCCTATGGCCAAGAGAGAGGAAAACTTGGCTGCTGCTCCAGGTGGCAGCAGACCTTGGCATCATCCATGTGGCCCTGGCTTTAGGTGCATGGAGAATATAAGAGTTCTGAGGGTAAAGAGGCTTCCACCCAGGTTTCATGAGGCCTGGGAGGCCAGGCAGTGTGCCCCTGAGAGGGCAGTGTGTGAAGCTGTGAGTGTGAAGCAAAAGGTGCCCTGGAGACCTCAGAAGTTTGGAAAAGCCAGGATCATGGAACATCTGAGGACAGCTACAAAGTGGACCTAAGAGAGAAGCCATGGAGGCTGTAGCTCCCAGAACTCACGCAAGCCCTTTGGAACTCACAATGTACCACACGTTGCTTCAGATGCTCGATGTGGAATTATAGGACACAATATTAGCCCTGCTGGATTTTGAACTTGCTTTGGTCCCAATGCTCTATATTCCCCTGTTGGTGCCTTTTGGAATGGTAATGTTTTCTTTGTGCCATTGAATCTTGGAAGTGTTTAACTTTTCATTTGTACAGGGGTCTTGTAACTAAAGAGTTTGACTTAGATCTGGGAGGAGACTTGGGCCTTAGACTTCTCAGCAATGCTGAAACTGTTAGGACTTTGGCGACTCTTGCAGATGGACTAAATGCCTTGTGCATAAAGGGAAGGGATGTACATTTAGCAGGGGAAATGTTATGGTTCTAATGTAATATAATGTCTTTGTATCTGGAAACTGGTTTAAAGAAATGTGTCTGGTTGCCAAGTTGACAAGAGGTGCATTGTTATGGTTGATACATTTTGTCAACTTGGGGAGTATAGTGGTTTGGTTGAGTGACTCAGTAGGAAGCCAGGGTGCTTACATCCTGAGCTTGTTGAAGAGGAGGACATGGAGATTATGTGAGAGCTACACACCCCCTGTGTGGGGGTGGCCAGTTTACAATGTAAGGGAGAAAAAGAGGCTACTTGCAGCCATTCCTCCCTTTTGGTGGTTGTTTTTGCTGTGCTCTGCTGCCACGAACATTTGCCCTCTGCCATGTGCCACTCAGCCTCAGAACCAGCCAAGTATGGACTGAAACCTCCACAAACTGTAATCTAAATAAAACTTTCCTTCCTTAATGTTGGGTATTTTGTCTCAGCAATAAGATAAAAGTAACCAAACACCATATTTATTTGGTTTTCAAACAAAGGAAGGGGTTACTGAGACAGGCAGGAACTGAGCAGGACCTTGGGAAGTTAGTTCAAAGACTTGTCCAAGCAATCAATACATTTTCCATGTAAGAGAACTACTTGATCTCTAAAGTTTGCAGTTACTGCTTTGGAACAAGGAGTGTCAACACCCAGTGTCCTCAGTGCTTCAGCCATAGGGTTATCTTGACTTTATAGCACTGTGAATAGCTTTTCCAACACAGCCAGCAGTCCCTTCACAGTTGGAAATTTAACCCTTAGATAGCCTGGTCTGCAGTAGGGGCTCACCTTTTAGATATGCTCCCATAGTCCAGAAGTCAGCTGTTTATCCAGTGGACTCAGGTTTCTTTAATTGGGAATTAGTATTTGGTTAACACAGCCTTGGTGCTGGAGGTCAGGTTTTGATTTTTAAATGAAGTCTCATTTTAGACTTTCTAGCTCATATATCTGAACTAGTTTATAGTCTCACTACTAGTTTTGATCTTCTTTGGTAGTCTCATTATCTTTTGCTCTTCAGATAGAGAAGAATCTTGATTACAATTGCAATATCCAAAGCAACTACACTGGAAAGCAACTCCTGTTACTGGTTTAGGCTTCTCCATGGTGCATTAGCCACAGGATTGATCTAATTTTTGAAAGAGCTTTTAAAATGAGCAGAGTTCAGTTGCAAAGAGGACAAGAAGAAAAGTGTGCCTAGTCAAAGACTGCAAGCCAGACTTGTATATGTAGGGATTATAAACACTGTCTTGTATATTTTATCAAATTGTTTTTGAACATCTGCAAATGATTTTTCAATGGAAGTAGATATGTAGTGTTCTTTCTGAAATCCCTTTGAACATTTAATGTTGGTATACTTCCCAACATATTTTCTTATACTTCCTTTCACACATTTTCTTACATCTTCACGTTAGATAGAGACTTAAATCCCCGTGGTTGTCTGGACAAAGGTAAATGCCAAGACAAAGTAAGAGAATGAACAGTTTCAGTAGACTAAATCAGATCTGACTGAACATGAAAATCTATTTGTAAATTCTGATACTTAGAGCTGCAGTGCCTGTGAACTGTCTCTACTCAGGAGACAGAGCCGGGTTATCCTGATTTAGTAAATACAAAAACTCATCAAAAGCGAAGTAAGTGCAGGTTCTGTTCCTGTCATGCCATTTATTCCCTTCATTGTCTCTGAAACAGGCAGCCTGGGATCATCTCTATTGCTAGAAGGTGTATAACAGTGGTAAGGACCTATAGTACAACTACTCCTGAAGATTCTAACAATGCACATTAAAATGGATTAATTGCCTGCTTACAATTTTATAACATTTTCTTGGTCTAGAAGAATAGAGAAGAATGATACTTATATGTATTGTGTGTGTTGATGGGTTAGCATCGGTCTCATTGGTTGTAATTCTGCATAAATAATAACAGGCAAAATTATATTTACATATTGAAACAGAAATACATTTTTAGTTAACTTTCCAGCTATAAGAAATAGATATCCCCATAGAAATGATAAAGCTCTCCTTGGTATTCCCAGTACTCCAGGCTTTGTGATGGAGCTATAATATCTCAATCTAGCAAAGACTGGCTAGTGGGAAGACAGCCAGCTGCATTTCATGCAACTTTGTTCCATTAGATTATGGACCAGCTCCAGCTGGAATAATTAGTAAGAAATATGTCTAAATAATGAACACAACCTTCAGTTCCAATTATGTGCTAAGATTTGCTCCCTTGGAGAAATGTGAACCTCTTAGCACATGCTGTAATCCTATTGATGATAAAAGTGTCAAATTTTAAATATTAAAATTCTGAATGACTAATTCCTAGTTAGGTGATTTATAAACTTTTGATTTCATAAACTAAAAATGCTGACATCATGACAATGAATAAGGGAACTGCTTTTGCTTTTGAAGTTTTGAGAGCAACATGACATGACAGAGTATCTGTGTCCTAAAAGCTACTCTGTTGAAATCCTTTTTGTGATAACTATGTTTTCCCATATTCCAATATAGGCTTGAGGTAGGTGATTTGTAAGATGGGTATTTTACCAGGTCACATATACATTGCTCCTGTGGAAATACTTGCTCAAGTGAACTTAAGAACAGTTCAAGTGCTATGGTTATGTTTTCTAATTTAAGAGTGTTTTTTGAATATGTTCTTTCTTGGTAAATTCGTAAAGGAAACTTTCTTATGTTTCCTTGAAGCAGCTTCGCTGTATCAGTTCTAACACTGGAAAGGCTTTAAAAATTCACAAGTTTACTAACACTAGGTTATTAGGATGATTCCTTTATAATAAGAAATTTCAGCTTGAAGAATTATGGTCTTCAAGCTGAAGACCATAATTTGCCTTTTCCTCAGAATTTTTTTATGGGGATATTAGCCCAGGGAACAAGTTGTAGACCATATATTAAAGGTTACAGTAAGGCAGGAGAACTGCCTCAGAATACTCAGTGGAATTGCAAAAACTTACATACAGCAGGAGATCTGCTTAGAAGATGCTTGTAGCTGAATGTCTATGGAAAAGTCGGAGACTTCGAATTGATCTAACAAGCTTCCTGACCAGTTGCCTTATTTTCATTTCTGCTCCTTCTGCCAGCTGTTTCCTGTTTCTCATATGGAGCATTTTGGGTAATTCTTGACCAACAAGAAAATCACACAGACTAGGATATTATGCCTTATCTCTACTTAAAGACATATTACAAGGAAAGGTATATCCAAAATGAGTTACTATAACTGAAACTTTCCTTTGATTTGCACTAACAACTCAGACACAGTGTTTAAGATTTATGCTAAATTTTAGTAACTTTGACCTATAAGTTTTATGGCCTCCCAAATCAACATACATCCGAAATTACAAATCTGATAAAATTTTCAGGTGAAAGATAGTCACTAATTAAAGGTAATATTTAGACAAAGTAATTATAAAGCCAAAAGCACATTAAAATATTGGTAATTACATACTCCTGTATTTACTTTCAGTTTTGAATTTTAGTGCCATGGCGCACTCACTGAAGCATGTCTGATTCCTAGGAAATAAAGTCAGCTTTTAAACCTATTAAACTGAATCACAGACAGAATCAATGAATTATCCTAGACCATTACTAAGTCAATCAGGGGTAATAAGTGACTGACCTTTTACCTGAGTCTGTACATTAAAGACTGAATACTGAAAAACAAATCTCAAGATTAAGAAATCTTGTTCTCAGTGAAAAGTTATTAATGGTTGCTAATTTTATGAAACACGAATGACCTGTGAAAAAATGAGTTATGTAAACTTGAACCCATTTATTTTTCTCACACCACATATAACAAAAGGGAATATAATGTCAGAGTTTGTTTTCTGTAGCACTGATGATTTAACACGCAGGGAGGGCTGGGCTCCCCTCCCAACACTTTTTTTTTTTTTTTTGGCGGCACTGGGGATCGAACTCAGGGCCCTGTGCTTGCTAGGCAGCTGCTTATTCCACTGAGCTATATCCCCAGCCCTCCTCCAATACTTTTATTTCTTATTTTGAGACGAGTTTCCTCCAAGTTGCACCATCGCGCCTGACCAGTGAGACTCTCGCCTTGTCCCCAGAAGTTGCTGAGAAAGAAAAGTCAGCATTTTAAATGTCTAATGTGAAATTCAGACATATTTCTTTTTCAATTCCTTAGAAAAATTTGTTATGCTCAGCTTTGCAAACTAAAAATTAAAATTTTATACAAATAACTTTTGAAAATATTGTCTTCTATACTCAGGTTTGTGGTGTGAAAAATTCTCCACTTTCCTTCATTAGTTCAAAATTATTTTGGACAAGTTATGAAAACATGAAACAATTATTAACACATTATACACAAACAGGAAAGAAATCTACTTCAATTATGTGCCAAATATGCAAATATGTGCTAACTCTTTAAAATATTCAATAGCACTGACTTTTAAAGAAATTATTGAAAGCAGTGTGAAATAAATTTTCAGACTACCAATGAGCAAAAGTTTACAAAATGAGACAAAGCAATTCCATTACAAAAATACCTCTAAAATTATATTTACCATCCCTGCCTCTTAGAATGCAAATGAGTTTCCACTTTTGGCAGCAAAACCTGGAAGTGTGCATCTAAGGTAACAGGGATGTCTATTCTAGTCAATGATCCCAGCCTGTGACACATGGTTTGAGGTACTCAAGTACACTAGACAGTAAGCAACAAATAATACAGAGAACCTCCCTGAAAGTAATTCTTTGGTGTTTTTGTGCTAGAAACTTGAGGCTACTGGGAATAAGTAAAATTGCTCTTAACTATGATGGTAAGAACAGGAGATAGGATAACATGGCTTGAAAAGAAAGTTGTCTGACCCAAACTTGGATGATTTAACTTACATGGTGGATTTATCAATGAAATCAAAGGAGAAGGAGGCAACTGTTTTCCATGGCAATATCGTCAAATGTCTTTCTAATGCTTTGTTCTAGATGATCTGAAGGAATGTAGCTTTGGCCATCAGGGGCAACTTGAAGATAGAAAGATAGTGATGAAATTATGATTACTGTGCACTGAGTTTCAGGAAATGCATAGCCTCCTACCCCCACCCTGCATAGAGATTTCTGCGAAATTCAATTAAAGGAGATACGCAGCAATGTGTTTCTTTCTGTGGCTGTTTGAATGACTTCTTTCCAGGCCTTGTACATTGGATTTAAACTTTGAATCAAATGTCCACTGAACATATTATATGCATTGGTAATGACAAAATGAAACCAAATATTCAATCATTATCTTTAATTATTTCTGGGACATAATTATTTCCTGGATAGGGGAATGTTAGAAAGTATAATTTTAGGTGACCACACAAAACCCATAGACACTTAAAATCTCTTTTGAGTAACTTTAATAAAGAAATGTTCTGGAAATATTTTAATGAAAAAATATTACGTATGTCTATCAAAAAACTTCAAAGACTAAGAAAAAATTGAATAAATGTTCAGTAGTTTATACATTGAGTTTCTCCTTAGTGGTCTTACTTGTAAATATTGCATTAATTTTATTAAATATTATAAAGATAGTTTAAAAGGTAGAATTCAATATTAGTAATCACACTTAAACCATATCTTGATTTGGCTGTTAAAATATTATTGGAAAGTATACTGCATTGTTAAAAATTACCAGCAGTACATAAAAGCGTGGGAAATGCCTCTAGTTCTGGAAAGTGAGAAACAATGTTCTCTGTAGGTAAGTGTAAAGAAGCTAATTTCAGTCTTTGACTTTATACTTTTAAGGCATAAATGACTTGCTTGAGTTATGAACTGAAATATATATTGCACAAGTTAAATGTCTTGGAAGTGATTTTATTATTGCTGACATTCTGCATCTTAATCGAGGATCAGGATACTTTAATAAAATTCCTTATACATTTTTGATATTGCTTAATAAATAGAATTACTTTTAATGTTAACCTTAAAAATAGCTAACTGGCCTGTCAAAGTGAAAATAATCTCAGATCATGCTGTCTAACCATATTTTAACTTACCTAGGATGATGATAATAAACTTATGAAATACTATTATTGGCGTGAATCAATTAACCTATCAGCTGTAAATGTTTATACTAAAATAACAAACCTTTTCTCTGAGTCTCATTTGTTAGTTTTCCATTTTCTAACCTGAATCATAATTTTGGGCATGTACTGTGACTACTCATATTTTGAGTTCACTGTGCACATGATTACCATTCAGTGAATGTTTATATTTTCTTCAGAAAGGCTCCTGAAGTGATAAATGTTTGCTACAGGACAATTGGGAGAATAAATGATCTCCACATTCTGTTCATATCTGTTGTGCTTGCTTCTGAGACTAGAAATTATGACAAGTGTGACTGGCACTTTGGGTTCATTCTGTCACAAAGTCAGTATTGTCAATATTAATAGTGTAAAATTAAGTAAAAGTTGGAAAAAAATATACTAGGTTCATGTGGAAGTTCTTGGCATGGGAATTATTGGAAGGACAGAGGAATTTGGAAACTAAGCAAAACAACCAAACCAAAATACAACCAGATACATCTTCTTAGGCCTATGTTTGATCTCCACCTTGGTCATCATGAATTCTGTTTATTTAAGCCATTTTTCAAGTCCCATACATAAGCAAAGGTCCTGGGAGATGGAGTCATCTTCTACCAGGAGGCACTCTAGTCTTCATAAATGCTCTTAGTGTCCGCTCACTGAGCTTCACATAGGAGAAACTAAGAGAGGGAAGAGAATCTTCCTCCCCAGCACATGTGTGCTGTCCACAGCACCTTGCATGGAGCTCTGGGGAAGGTTGGTTCGCTGGTGGTTGGGAGTAGTAGCATTGCCAGCTGTGCCCTCCTCAGGAAGCTCTCCACATGGCATTTGATTCCGACATGAGGTCCCTGCACAACTCTTTAGAACGTAGGTTCCATAAGTAAATTTCATTTTATGCTGAAGCTTTAGTCATAATAATAGCATAACATATTCTAGGGTAAAAAAAATTTCCACTCAGGATTTAGTTGTAATTCTTTCCTAAAATTGGATTTTCCTTTCGGAAGTGATTTGATTTTGTTATCAATATGTCCATCTCTCCACTTTCAGGATATTGAGGGCCAGTTCCCCTGCACTCTTAGATAGACAAAAAAAAAAAAAAAAAAAAAAAAACAACAAAGCAAAACAGAAACAGGTAGAACAGCAGTGCAGGTTTCTAAGCAAAGTGAAAGTTTAACAGGATCTTGTCACACAGGTCCTGCGAAACATTCTTCCTCACTATGCATGCGTACCTCACTGCTGGAAACAGAACCTCGTCACTTGACGCTCATGGGAAGGGGAAATCACTGTTGGACAATCAGTGGTTCCTACGATTCTTGGAGAACATTCTCTGGAGTCCCCCATGACAAGATGATATTTTACTTATATCTAATCTGATAACTCATTTCATAAGTACGTATTTCATGCTTTTAGATTTTCAGTTTCTTTTTGTGTAAATCCTTAACCCTTTTGTTTAAAATTCTATAATTTAACTTTCTAATGGTGCTTCAGTGATTGTTTTTAGCACCTCTTTCTAATAGCTAAAGTACATTTATTATGAAAACAAAGTTTGGCAATTACTGACTGTGTGATCTATGTAGAGGAGACAGGTATACTGGCTGGTTTTGGTTTCTAACGGAACTTCTTTCAGTGCTCAGAGAAGTACTACATGATGTTGTCAATCACCAGTAATTGAATAAAAGCTTCTATTCTCCCAAGGAGTCACCATAAAGTTCTTTGTCAAGCTTTTTTATTCCTTTCCTTACTCTTGTGGTATTTGCTTTAAATGAAGTGTTTTCAAACTACCCAGAAATAATTTCTCTGTATCTGCAAAAGATTGTTAGGGTAGTCACTAACATTCCCCTCTTCTGCAAGTGAGAAAGTGACCATGTATAAATGACAATAATAAGCACAGAAAACTAGAATTGTGAAGTGTTTCCCATTAGCTAGCCCATGCATTGGAATTTCTATCTCGTTTACTAGCAGAAAAGCTCACTAATCTCATTGCTGAGGGTATTTGCCTGGGGAGTAGGTTGTATCCTGCTGTTGACACATTACCTCTCATTAAAGCAGCCATCACTGTTCCATTTCGTTTTCCAAGTTACCAGTAGATGAACAGTCATTCCTTGTTGCAATCCCCATGGCAAACAACCTTCCCAGGAAAGTATATAAGAGTGTGAATAGTGCTGAATAAGTTCTGTTCTTGACAATAGTGTTGTTTGTAGAAATTAACTCAATAAGATGGAAAAGACGGGCCAAGACTACCTTGAGCTATGTAAGGCAGGAACTCCTATCCCATGGAGGAAAAAATAAGCTAAAAACATAGAATTCAGTAAGATGTAGAGAGAAGCAACTGCTACCCAGTTCTTCTCTGGAGCGATTGCAGAAGGTTGGCAGCTTTCCATTGGCTGCCTCAGCTGTCCCTTCCTAACTCGGAGAGGGTAGCTGCTCTGATGCCAGCAGACTTGCTGGATTAGAAAAACATGTTGATAAATACAATATTTTATTTTATTTTAATTTTTTAGCACGAGAATAGTACAATCAAAACTGAATTACAGAAAAAGTGATGGAATTAACAATGCTTGTTGTATTACTTATTGATAACTTCGAAGTGTGTACTCGGGAACACAAATATAGACCTGCAAAATTGATCAAACTAATCATTCACTGTTCCTTACAATAAAGTGACCTAAGTTAGTAGTACAACTATGGTAGCTACCCTGCATATACATATATACATAATTATCCCTTTCTTCCTTTTCTCCTTCCCCTCATCCCAGTTGCTTTTTACTTTTGAGCAGTTTCCTTTCATTTCACAATGTTTGTCGTACCTCCTAACTGATATTCACACTTTATGTGAAGTACATGGCATTGATATGTTCCCTTCTGACTGCCTGGCTTACACATTTCATGGACCTTACCCAAATAGACAGGAAGTAGAGAACAAAAAAAAATAGATAGACAGATGATAGATAAAAATTGTAGTTAAGAAATGAATTATTTATTATGATCAGTTAGTCAGAGTAGCTCTCTATTCTTTAAGTAGGTTGTTCAGGAGGAAAACAGGAATCAAAGTCTTATTCTACATGCTAGTGAATGAGTGAAACTGAAATATAAATTCAACAAAAATCTCTTAACTTCATGACTGCATTTATTAATCAGAAGAGAAAAGCAAAATGTTTTGAGATTCCTAAATGCTAATTCCGCCTAGCATTCTAGGCCTAATTATCACTTTTTTAATGTAATAGAACATGTTTCTCTGTATCCATTCATACTGTTAAATCCTGCCAGTTCAAATTATTAGAGGGTCACAAGGGATGTGTCCACATTTTTAGATAATAACTTTTAGCAACAGCTATGTCAGAATAAATCCAAGGACTTGTCTGCGTGGCTGGAGAGGGCACTCTGCGATGTCCAAGAGTCACATTTCTTAATTGCACTTTTTGTCCATTATCAGAGCATAATATTGTCGTATCCTTTATGTGACACTTCTGTTATGCACCTAAAAGGCAGAACAACAGTCATTGTCTATTACCACTCTATATTTCCAATAACATTTTAAATTTTTTCCTACTAAGCTTTGATACCAAAGTAGATTCATTATCATCTAATTTTTTTCTCACTCATTTATCCTGGATTTATTTTATTAAGATAATTAGAGAAATTTAATTTGTAAACTATAAAAAAAGAGATGATATAACTATTGTTTGGAGAAAATTTGTATAGAGGGTGATACAAATATGGTGAATGTTTGCATTAAAATTTATTGCAGTAAAAGATACACTGCTATTAATTCCCTTCATATTACTCCTCTCAATTTGAATCCACTCATCCCATTTTTCCTACTACTTTCTGGAGCAGTTCTGGAAATGCTCTTTCCTGAGAATCTTTAGTTGAACTGTTTTGGCTGCCTTGATTCAAAATGTTTACCTTTCAGGTTCATTTGGGCTTTGTGGAAGAGCCAGAATTTTCATGGTGCCAGATTCAAAGCCAATAAGGACATGGTGCAATGTTTGTATATTGGAAGCTACTAGGAAGTAACACACTGTATTTTTAATCACAGCTTATAAGGACATGTGGGGATTAGTGGCAATGTGTCTTTTACTCTAATGCTTTTTTTATAATTTAAATATTCACCTTTAATTGGATCACACCTCTTGCCAGAATGGTTTAGAGATTTTGATACCAAAAGACCGAGAGTTAGCGTACTTTTGCCAATACCAAGGAGTTAAACTAAACAATTCTGAGATGTAGTAATGGCCAAGTGTATCTTTGGGGCTCGACACTTGTCTTTCTGATGTCGTGTCATTTAGAAAATGGAGACTCAAAAAGTACACAAGACGGAAATAGATGGATGCCATCCACTCACAGCCTGCTGGGATTTGCCAATGGGCTTGGAAAGTAAAGGTGAAATTTGCGGGAAAATGGGGGAAATATGAAGATGGTAAGAGACAGAGCTTCTGCGATGTGCCCTGGAGCTTGCCGCTTTTCTGTCACCGTCTGTACTCCCTGCATGCACGTGGTGAACCTCAGCGCTGTGAGAAGCCGAAGATTTAGAGCATCCTCTGTTGTTACTAGGGGGTGGGGATTGCACATAAATCATTGGAATGGTTCTTAAAATGAAAGCGTCTCCGAGTTAAAGGCCAGCTTTGGATGTGAGAGTGATGGGGCAGAAAGAGTAGAAACGGGGAGAAGGCAGCTGCAGTGCCGGTGGTCATGGGGATTGTGTGCGTCTAGCTGAGGTGGGCTTTGGGTCCTCCGCATTTCTGGTTGAGACTGAAACGTGACACTGGATGGAAGGAAAGGCGAACCGGGAGGAAATGTATGATGGAAGGAAAATACATGCACATGAAAGTACAAAGGTCAGGATGCAACCAGATAAAGTGAGCAAGTTTACAGTAAGTTTCCGAGGTGTTTCCGAATTATGGTGAGAGAATGATGTGTCGGTAAAGGCATTTGCCATGTGTATCAGTCAGGGTTTACTACAAAAACAGGTTTAACATAAGGTATACAGATGTACAACAAATTACCTATTTGGCTTACAATGGTCCGCTACAGGGTTAGATGAGGAAGTGTGCGGAGGGCGTCTGCACACTGGAGATTGAAGAGCCCAGGCCTGGGGCCTGGAGCTCACCACAGTGTCCATGCAAGTCCGTATCAAGGGCTGTTGAGCCTGCGATGAAATGCTGATGAATCTACGATGAAGGCCGGAGAGCCAACACCAGAATGCTGGAGAGTCCCAGGCGGAAGCCGAAGAGTCTGCACAGGAAGCCAGGAGACGACCAAGCTGAAGGTGAAGACAAGCTCCTCCGAAGAACTCGCAGCCAGTCCTTCCTCAATTCCCTTTTTTATACAGTCTACCAGCTCTGGGGAGGTGAGGGTGGTCCTCTACACCCACACCCTCTACATGCCCTCCTCTTGCACAGGTTTAGGATAAATACAAATGAGCACCCCAGCTCCCTCTGAGTCACATACTTAACCTTCTAAGCTTCCCAAATTAACATAATAAACAACATCCCAGAAGGGTAAGGGCATGTCCTTTTCACCCCAAGATTTACAACTGCTGAGTTACTTAGCCAAACCTCTAGACTCATCACACTGACACAATGTATCAACCACAACACCAGGATGTCTCAGTACTCTTCGCTGTTATCACCTGAAAAAATAGATGATTTTTGAATAGTTCTTTTTATTTTTTAATGCCTAAAAGTATGACTTAAAGTGTCAGTTCTATATTTTAAGATCCTTTCATCATACTGTAGACACGAAAAGAAAAAAAATAAATATCCTTAGAAGGAAAGGAAGGACCGGGTATAGCTCAGTGACACAGCGCCTGCCTGGCAAGCGTGAAGTCTGGAGTTTAGTTACCGGTACCAATAAATAAATAAATAAATAAATAAATAAATAAATAAAGGAAAGAGGTGAAATAGTACTATGGAAATTGTGGAAACCCTTCTTCCTTCTTTCCTTCTTCCTCTCTTCTCTTTCTCCCTCCCTCCTTTCTTCCCTGTCCTTTCTTTTTCTCTTGCCTTCTTTCTCCCACATCTGGTCCTTTAACAAACACCTGTTTGCATCTTCAAAATGTATCTAGAATCTAACCACATCGCCTCATGGCTTGGTTACAGACCCGGAATAACTTTATAGTTCCCTCTGATTTCATCTTGTTTCCTATAGTTTGTTACCACAGTAACAGCATGTTCATTAGCAGGTGGTCAGTAATAGTGAGTGAAGGAAGGAATGAATGAATGGAGAAGCAAGGAGACATAAATTCTTTCATTGACGTTTCTTTGTTTTGTAATCTAGAAACTTAGATTCAGATTGTTTTATAAAATAAGTCAGTATTACCTTTCAAAGAATGAAGTATCTAGATTTTTCTGTCAGAATGAACTCTCTGTGCCAGATGAGGCTGCTGATCCTCTGTGAATAGCATATTTAATGCGCTCCTTGCCATGCATTCTTAGAGCTGGAATTAATTTTCCATCCAGTTTCATCTGAGGTACCAAATACAAAGATGGAAACGTGACAAGAAATTGTTATTGTCCTGTATAACACAAAATGTTGTTTTTAAATCTTTGTAGTCTTCTCTTAGAATCACAGAGTAACTTCCCTGTTTTTCCTCTTCCTATACGTCAGGCACTCCTCAGATGAGATAACTTTCCTCCATATCGAAGAGACAAAGCATCCACAGCTACAGATCCCTTTCTTTGCTTTTCACCCAGAAATTACACAGCTTATAAGAACTCTGGAGCTACTTAATTCCATCTTATAAACCCAAGATGGATTCTAGATAGAAAATCTAGGTTCAACTTTTAGAGACTACTGGTTAATTATAGCATATAACTAATGTTATATCAAATGTGATTTCTCTATTAAAGTTCCTAGATGTCTCCCAAAGTTTGAAAACTTAAGGTAATAATATCTTACTAGGTGCTTAATTATTATTTTCATCTCTGAGGATTTCTTTAGTATCTCAAGTCTACTACATTTTGTATATCTCTTTTCTTAAATAATTGATTCTTCTGTTTAAGTGTGTGTTTTTATGGTATTTTCATTTTCACACATGAAGAAAGCATCCTGATATGATATATTTCTTACAAAATTTCCGAATCAAATATAAATAACTTCCATACCAGAAGTGTTTCCCTGTCTTTGAATACCTTCTACTATAATGAAGGCATGGAGAAAAACATTTTTTTCTTTAATGTGGTTTAATTCATCTGATAATAAGAACGATTTGAGCCCTTTGTTTACTGCTAAGTGGTTATATGTCTCTAGGATAATTTAATTACTTTGGTCTGTAGGCAAAGATCGGACGTTTTTGAAGCAGAGCTGTTTTGCACTCTGTATGAAGACAGAGAAAAGAATTATTCATGCAGTTCAGGATATTAGTGTCAGTTAGAACGCATTGCCCTTGGCTATGAATATGTTGGATGAAATACCTTGCACCTATAAACCTTATTTTGCCTTACAGACAGGCTATATCATTTGCAAATTTCATTTCCTGTAAATTGATGCATCTTATAAACATTGTCAAACAAAATTCTGATAGTTGTTCCAATGTGGATTTAAAAGTTTCTAAGTTAAAACCGTGTGCTTCACCCTGGAAATAGAACTGGTTCCTGGCCAAGTCGCATTTCCTCCTACGCTTATCAACTTATATTTGGCAAAGGGAGTGGAAGATGAAGGGAAAGAAGGATAGTGTCTTAGCGTCACAGCAAAGGGCGCAAAGAACTGGACCTTGTTCACTCATTGCAGTGACAGTGTCACTACTTATGTATATTTTAGAGATATTGGTCATTTCAACTATTAGGTTATTGTTGTATAAAGACTATTAGTTTCGGAAGGTTTTTCCTCCTGCTTTCTCCATGACTCCTCTCATACATTATGAAGATTACCATTACAACAGTGAGATAAATATTACTATCAGAACAATTCCCTAGAGTGTTTCTCCTGATCAGTGTACAAGGTGAATCACAGAATCATCCCATAGTTTGACAATTTTCACAGTGACGCACTGTTGCAATCACTGCAGAAGAATTTATAATGTCACATTCTTCTATTTATTTATTTTTTTGTCTTTTTTGAGATGGTCCCACTATGCAGTTCAGGCTCACTTTGTAGCTCAGGCTGGTCTCAGACTTGCAACGATCCTCCTGCCTCATCTTCCCAAGTGCTGGAATTACAGGTGTGTGCCATCATGCCCGGTTAATTCTTTTTACTAGTCTAGCCCAAAAAAGCCTTCTCTTTCCCAATTTGTTAGTATTAATACTACTGAAAATTCAGAACAGATCTTCAGAACCAGATCTGATAGACTAAAATTTTTCCTTTGCTCTGTTTTGAATCATAGTTAGAGAATGAACTGCATATTCATGATGTTTGAGTAAAAAAATAACAGGTGAAAATGTAAGAAAATAGTATTTTTCAAAGTATGCATATCTAGAAAACAACCTAAGCTATATTTTGCTAAGAAAACTATTGCATTATTGGCACTTAATGATTGAAATGTAAATTCTTACACTCATTTTCATCAAGTGATAAAAGACATTGGAAACTAAGTGTTTCTGCCTTTGGTGAAAGATTATTTTGCTGAAGAAAAATTACATGTATTACTTTCATAGTACTTTCTTGTTGCTATTTCTAAAAAGACATGTACTGAGAACAATTTCTTTGACATACTGAAATAGTCATCCAAGGTTCAAATTAAATATAGCTAGACATAATTTTGGATGAAGTTACCATTTTGTAAATGTAACTGAATACTGTTACGTTCAGTTCTTTCCTCTGGATATTTGTGTGTGTGTGTGTGTGTGTGTGTGTGTGTGTGTGTGTGTTTACACATAGGTTGTTCATGTTTGTGTTAGCTTTCAATCACTATAACAAATTCCAGAAACAATCAATTCATAATGAAAAAAGGTTAATTTGTCTCATGACTATAGAAATTTCAGTCTGTGATCAGTTGGCCCCATGGCTTTGGACCGTGTGCAAGGGATCTTGGCCTGCATGGTCGAGGTGGATAGGAGAGAGACAGCCCTCATTTTTCATCAGGGATCCACTGTGGGAGGTGGGATGCTGGGATGTCAGTGTACTCCTTCTAGGACAGGGTTCCAGTGATGGAACTTCTCCTCACTGGGCTCCAACTATTAAAGGTCCCATACTGCCCAAGAGCACCACCCTTCCCAACAGTCCCGCCCAGCCTTTACCACATGGGTCTTTGGGGCACATTTAAGATTCAAACACGGCAGTATTTTTTAATTACTTTTGCACGTGCTGAAGTTTGATGATTTCTTAAATAATCTGTTAAAAGTTCTTAAATACATAGAAAGAAAGCCATTAGATATAAAATAATTTGTCAATAACTAAAACTTGGAAGCCTGCACTCTGTTAGGAATCTACAGTATTTACCGTGGTCTCCATGGTTATGCCCAGTTTAGCACATGCAATTTGAAAGGGATAGAGCCGGAAGGGCACAGAGCAGAAAGTATGCTTTTGCATCACCTTAGGGAAATAGGAATCCAACTCCAGCAGAGACAAGGGCTGTGGGAATGAAATGACATGTGTGATGTGGCACAAGGATGGGCTGAGGTTTGAGTACGGGCAGCGACAGCAATTAGCACTTGGGATATAATCCCTGAGGGAAGGAATATAGAGTGTTATAAATAATTCCTGCATGGAATACATTATTTCTTATGCTATGTGAGGTTTTCCCTGTTACTTATGAGATATTGAACGTTCAACAGTCGTTATTTAAAAAAAAAAAAAAACTTCACTAAAAATGTTTGAAACCCTAAATTTTTATGTCCCACTCGCAGGTAATAATTGCTTTTGTAAGTACTCTTATAATTAGGTTTAGATGACAGGAGGAGACAGGAGATCTTTCATTAGATGGTACAGTTTGCTGCTTTGGGTTTAGAGACTGCAAGATTAGAAGCATCCGTGCGTTCCTCAGTGTATGACATTGCTTTTGTGATGAAAATATGCTTAGCACTGTAGTTCATGATTTAACTCACCATCCTTCCTCTCTATATTTCAAAACAGAATATTTTATTTCTGAGTGTATATGAGGATTTGAAATTCGGTATGCACATCCACCTCAGAAATTCAGTGCAATAGAGAAGAAAACTATTGTGTTTTTAGGGTGCTGCTACTGGTACTCTCAGAAATAATTGTTTTAAGGTCAACATTGTATACATTTTCTTTTGATGAAGAAGAATACAGAGAATTACTGCCAAATTTGATTTTCACAAAAAGTTAAAGATGAGGAATTTTAGAAATTAGTTTCTTGAAAGGCTTCAAGACGTCCAAAGACTTGTCACACTTTAAAGCCACATATTTTCCTCACCTTACTGGCAAGGTCCTGACAACAAACTGGATAAATATTCTCCAGGAATTCCTCACTTGCAAGAGATTTCCCACAGTGTGTTCTTTTCCATCAGAAGAGGGTGTTGGGCTCATTTCTCCCGGAGCAATCTTGTGTCAAGTGTACTGGTAAACTCCACAAGAATATCAGTGAAACTGTCAAGGGATCCCACACTTGATATTTCATTCACTGCCAGCATTTTCACCATGGGTTTTATTTTTTACCTTAAAAACAAAAGAACAAAAGCATATTAACAAACACGCATACATTTATAAAATAGCACAAGAATAATACAAGCAATATTGAATTTCAGACAAGGTGGTAGGAAATTAACAACAGTTGTTGTATTACATATTGATTTCTTCACAGTGGCCACTCAGGAAAAAATATAGACATGTAAGATTGATCAGATTATTAATCACTAACAGTTCCTTTCAATAAAGTGATATGTCAGTAATACAACTATGTTAGCTACCCTGTGTGTACATACACACATAATTTCCCCTTCTTTCTTTTCACTTTTCCCTCATCCAAGTTGCTTTTTACTATTAAGCATTTTCCTATCATTTCACAATGTTTATCATACCTCCTAATTTTTATTCACTCTTTCAGATTCTTACACTTAATCTGGAATCTGTGCAATATGATTCTGTTTTGAAAGATATGCTTCTTTAGGAGAAAGCTCTGCTTTTGTTTAATGTATCATACAGAAGGCAGAATTTCTTTTAAGTCAACTCTAAATTTTTAAAGTTAATCTTTTAATTTTTGGAAAAAAAATTTAGGGTTGATTTTTGCCTTATGCTTTATGAACTGGAATTCTAGAAATCTTGTCTATTTTAAATACAAAAGCAATACATTTCAGAAGCTTTCTTTCTATTTTTAAGTACCTTAAAAACAGCAAAATATAATAAGGGAAATGGTCTGGGAATAAAAACTTAAGCTAAGTTCCCATACTAATTAGCTGTTTAACTATGGTCAGATGCTTTGACCTTTGGGGAAAAACATTCTCATTTATGAAAGACAGAGGTTGTGGTTATGATCAGACAAGATTCTTGGCACTACACTAAATTATCATTCCTTTTTTTAGGAAGTAAAATATTTTGATTAAAGAATTATAGACTAGTTATTTGATAGATGAGTATGTGGTCCTTACTAGTAGTATTAGCAAGTGGAAATCAAGAGATAAATGTTATATAGACAAATTCAGAACTACAAATTATATATTATGAAATGATTTTATATATATATATATATATATATATATATATATATATGTTAAATGATAATGAAATAAGTGCACTGAGATGGGAAGGTTATATTTTTTTCTGGATTTCATTACCATTATATATTATGTTTACAGTTGAAAAAAGTCACATTTTCTTTATATCTCTTGTTCCCCAATTTATTACACCACTTTGCACGAGAAACATTTTATTCAGTATTCATTGAAAATATAATAGCAATGTAAACATTCTATTTGTGGACATCTGTTCTTGTAACGGGCTTAAATTATTTGTAGAGATGTAAATAGCTTTTCAGCTATCATCTTCCAACTTTGTAGATTATTATTCTAATACAATGGAATTCTCACGAAACACAAGAATTGTGTTATTTGCCAAACATCCAATATTTTGCTTTTGTGGAGTTTTTTACTCAATAAATTTCCAAGGAGTAAACATTCACTGAAAATATGAAGGTAGATTTTATAAAAAATTAATTGTTAAATGTGGAAAACTTTACTAGGATATGAATCTTTTATGAATAAGTAAGAATTCTGCTAAATTATATTTCTTAGACTTGTTCACGTACATATTTTCCTTTCTGTTTTGTTTTAGTTGATTTTGAAATGTGTACAACTTGTTTAAAGTAGAAATAAGGTGATACTTGTTAGGTATCAAGATCATTTTGCAACTTTCTCTTATTTAGATTAGACTCAGTAAAAATGGTCATGTGACAACATTCCCATTTATTAATAAAAAAAATAGACAGAGGCCTCAAAGGAAATTGAAGAATACTCAAGGATATCTCCTTTGTCCTCTAGTCTCTAATCTGAGAACCACGCACTATACAATGAGATTTTTAAAAGGCAAAACCAAACTCTTGTTCTTCTACTACCAACCTCTGATCTTCTGGGGTCCTAAAATGGCAAGTGTGATCGAGAAGGTCCTCTCTCCAAGTAGGTGACAGTCATGTCAATCACCTTCTTGCCACTAACCTTGAGATGACACTTGCATGTCACTCCACAATGGCTACCAAGTCTTAACTTGTGGATTTATTCCCTGGTCATTTCCACTATAAACTTTAGGGAAAATTCTGTCTTCATAGCAGAGTGTACAATCTACCTCAGTTCCATGTTTGGATTATTTAATGCTTATTTGGCCTCTGGAAATACTCGTAAGAATATTTTCATTCTTGAGCTTGACAGAAACAGTGAATAGTCTTTTAGTGGAAGTCTCGTGAAGGTAGAGAAAGAGTGTTCTGTCGTATAGTAGGCAGAACATAGATAATGATAAGAGAACATTTATGTCAAAAAAGCTGAAAGAACATACTTTTAACCTTTGCATCACAAAGAAATTGAGTGTTTGAGGATATAGATAGCTTTACCCTGATTTGCACAATGCACAATATATTTAATGCATCAAAACATCATCCAGCACCCTATAAATATGTATATTTTTATATCTCTTAAAAGTTATGTAAAAGAAATGCATTACAAACCTGGAGAAGCCAATCCCTTGGAAAGCCTTATATAGTCCAGCTGCCTAGTGATTGAGCTGGTGCTTAGAATGAACCTGTCTGTAATGTCCCTAACATTTATTTTATTGCATTTTTTCTCTTGTTTTCCATGTGGAGGTGAGACAGGATGGGAAAGGCGACCTTCTTTATGTTCTTCTATAGATATTAGTTGCAGCTTGGCTTTCTAATACAATATGAAGGTTCTAATTTCATTCTCAATCTAATAAAAAATCATGTTAAGTAAGTCTATTGAGATAGAAGTCTTTGAATATTTATATCATAATATCATGTGAGTCATTCCACATGATTTTGATTTAAAGAGTTCTCTTGAGCATTTCATGTATATAGCAATCAAAGAGAATAGAATTATATTTATTTCTAGAGCTCTCTCAATGGTGTAAAACCTGAAAAAAAAATTTTAAGTTTCCAACCTTCAGTATGAAGCAGATTTGACATTTCAGAAGCAATTTTAAGTGGTTATTATTTACATAGTAAATTCTCAAGAGTCCCTATATGCTCAGACACTGCAATGAGCTGAAGTCATATAGAAAGCAATGCACCTGACATTTATATCCCAAAGAGGTGTCAAGTTTAACTGGAATATGCTTTTTTAAATTTCTGCATTCTTTTATGATTGATTTTTATGCTATTTTAACTTCTTGGTTTAAAAAAATAGAACTAACCCTAAGAAATTCAGTTGCTGGAGCCAGGAGATGTTTACAGGCCACAGCTATGTATTCCAGTCCTCTCTTGCCTCCCTTGTCTGACCTGATCTATGAGCTATCATTTATAGTTAGATTAATTTTAGTCTAATATGTCTAAGTCAGAGGTGGTATTCATGTAAATCTTTTTGTACAGATGCTTCAGAAAGGTCAACTATTTATTCCATTCATCTCTGAGTAAGAGACTTCTAGCATGTAGGGATGAATAACTTGTGTTCAGATGTATAGTTTAAATAGAAGATAAAGGACAAGGAATGCATTTAAAAAGTCTATCTATTATGCAGCTATCACCAAAATATCCCATTCTTAACTCCCATAAAATAAATATATTCATCCTTTTTCCTTCTTTGAAATATCTTTGGTAGATTAGGACTCACAGGACCTTGGAAACTAAGTCAGCTCTGTAGAGGTGGACTGGAGGCCATCCTACACAACCTTTGTTACTCTTAGTCACCTACCAATACTGTGACTGCTAAACTTTTGCAATACTCTCCCAATTGCCTTCACCCTGACTTCATCCTCTTCCCCTTACTTACAAAATAAAAAATACAAAACCAATGTTGCATCCAACACACCACTTCTTAGCTACTACTCTTCTTACCTGCCTCATTCTTATAGGACATAGACTACTTTCCATACCCTGATATCAAGCATTGCCCACTTCTGTCCTGTCCAGGTATAGACAATTTAAAAGTAATAGACACTGTATGAATATCATTTTTCTTTTATTGTTGTTTCAAGCATGCTATTGAACTTTATGTGGGTAGCCTTGTGCAATAATAGTTCATAAGATTAAAATGTTGAGCAACACTAAGTCATATATGTGGCATTGAGTATGTCCCTGTGTTCTAGACATTCTCTCTCTGTCTCTGTCTCTGTCTCTCTCTTATTAAGTTAGCTCAACAATTTAATTAAGCCCTCATTTTTATGCAGAAGGAAACAGCCAAGGAAGGCTAGATGACTTGCCTGAGGTCAAAGAGTCAGAAAGAGGACTCACCTCAAGCAGCGTTACTTTAAGACTCTGTCCTCATACCTCATACTCACTGATTTCTGCGGCCTCCTTAGCCACTTCTGAATCTTGATGGTTCTAACATGCTCTCAGAACTTTTGGGTGGTGCCCTCACCCCAGTTTGTGTAGGCGGTACTGGTGGAAAGAGGAAGATGGAAAGCGTCAGGTGTCTCCCCAGAACCCTCCCCAGAACCTCTAGTACCCGGCATATGTTGCACAGTAAGATTTGGTTTAAACCATTTATTTTGCTATGTTTCCATTCCCGCAACTCCAGTACTTTGTATGCTGTTACTTTGATCTCTGCTACCCACAGTCAGCAGTTGATAAAAAGTAATGTTGCATCTCTGATGAGGGTAAAGGAAACCTTTGTCACATACTAAAAAGCTCTATTTCCCCCTCTCCTTAGCTGCCAGCCTTATTTTGCTTCACTTTCCTGCCTTGGCAGGCATTTATCATAAATCTTTGTGGCTTTTATGTTGAGAAAGTAGTAATTTATGGCCTTGTTTCCACCTTAAAGAAGAGTCCCTCCCTCAGTGGCACCTTCAGGATTTCCCCTAGTTACAGATACTCAGTCCACTGCTTCTGAGTGGGTAGTGTGTCCCGGACACATGACCTGGATCCTTCTAGAAGCAAGGCAATTGCTCCATGTCCTCTTTCCACAAGTCCTTCTATTGCTTATGATGTACATCATAAAGTGTGATTCAGAAAGTGAGATGGAACATATCTGCAAAACAAAGCAGTGTGTGCATAATTTACATTAAATGTGTTAACATATTATCTAAGTAGCATCTAAATATCTCTACATAACTATATTTATATGCATACAAGCATACCTCAGAGGAAAAAGCTAAAAACTTCACTTCGAAATAAAGTGCTCTTGAGAGACAGTTCCACCATTTGAAGAGCAAGAACCTACTTCTTCTAACGTAAGTTGAATGGGTGACATCAGGTTGTCCTGTAGACAGTTTTATCCACATTTTTAAAAATGAGGCTCTGCTTTTTCACAGAGTGACTGGAACTGATACTGAAAAAATAAAAAAGCACTTTACACTCTTTGTCTCTTGCAGGTAATATGATCAGTGGTATGTTTGTCCTCTCTCTCTCTCTCTCTCTCTCTCTCTTTCTCTCTCTATAAGTCTTCTACTCAATTTTGTCTAATTTCTC
Organism: Dinomys branickii; assembly: GCA_004027595.1. Classification (NCBI taxonomy): domain Eukaryota; kingdom Metazoa; phylum Chordata; class Mammalia; order Rodentia; family Dinomyidae; genus Dinomys; species Dinomys branickii. The sequence goes on along the minus strand of PVLD010000897.1, from coordinate 7,715 downwards.
TCAATTGCATCCTGTTTTCATACAGTCCCAAATGAATATGTAATCCCAGCTTGAACTGTCTAACGAGAATCACTTCATGATTTGAATGTATTTTAATTGACATAGTAACTAAACGAGTTTGGGTGTAACAATTCAAAGCATAGTGGTCAGACCGCAGACAATGAGTATATTCATTCCATTAAACTTCTATTTTCTAAACCCTTTCTGCTAGCTATTTTCAAATATACAAAATTATTTAATTTATAAAATTAATTTAAACAATTACAAGGAAGTGAACCAGATTAATTTTTCCTAGCCCATGTGTAGCTTTCTTCAGGATCTTAAAATCAGCTGTGGTTTGTGCCTCCTGGCACTAAGAAGGAAACAGAGGTACTGTGTGTGCATGCGAGCACAAGTGTGTGTGTGTGTGCGCATGTGTGTGTGCGTTCCCAGAATTTTGTCGAAAATTAAGGAACTCGAGTATCACCTATCCATTTCTTAGTATATATGAATTTCCCTATTTTTTAAAGTTTGTCTCCATCACTATTTTATTTATAAGGACTTGCTCACATGAAACCTATTTATTTATAAGGACCAATGAGGGCTCGCTCACATGAAACCTCACTCAGTGTATTTTTCATTAGATGCCTCATTTGGAAGAGATTCAAGGTTTTCGCATTGCCTGGCATACAATTGTTCATAATCTTGCATATAACTGACCTTTACTCTCTTTTTCCGGGTGATTGTGAACATCCTCAAAATAGAAAAGGAGACAAACCCTCCCCACAGTGTGACTGTACTTGAGGATTACAACAAGTGTTTTGATGATCTCTTTCAAGAATGTGTTGATAAGTGATTTTTAAAGGAATGTTTTTCAGTGATAAAAGACAAATAATCAAAATAATTTTGTTTTATCTTCTTGAGACAGGGTCTTGCTATGCAGCTCAGGCAGGCCTTGAGCTCACTTTGTAGCCCAGGCTGATTTTGAACACACAATGATCCTCCTATCTCAGCCTCCCAAGTGCTGAGATTACAGGCGTGCACCACCTTGCCGTCTCAAAATAATTTTAATAGAAGTTCAAGTTCAGGTTCAAATTTGCTGAAAACTATTTTCAGATATGATGTTTATTTTCTTCGTCACTTCCTGTTTGGGGGAGTTGTGAGAATACAGAATTTTCCTGTTCTTTGCCATGTTATATCTTCATTTATTTCTATATCATGCATGTATGCGCATGCGTGCGCACACGCGCACACACACACACACACACACACACACATACACAATTTTTTTTCTAAAAGAATCATTCATCTCTCCAGAATTTCTGGGGCTACCCACGATACATGTTTCCAATTTTGCTAGTGAATTTCAATTTCAAATCTTTCCTGTTTGTGCTTGGAGCATCCAATATTTAATCTGTTCAATACTTTTCACTGGAGAGATTGACAGGAGGCGACGTTCAAAGCACTGTTTAGCATAGAAACTTCTGTGCAAAACTGTAGCTTCTTTTCATCGTTTCCCATTTTAAAATGCAGTACGTTGGTATTCATAAATATTTAAAAACATCCACAGTAGTGACAGTCACTTGGAGCATTGACTGTATAGTTTCCTGTCCTTTCTTGGAAGATCTGAGTCAGTGGTTCATGGGTGGCTTTTGTAATTTTAACAAGGACTTGCTTTTTTAACTATAACTTCTATTCTGGCAGAATTTAGGATTTTTAAAAAAGTACCTCAGGCAATTCTTTACAGCCATCTTCCCATTCAGGAAATGTGGGGAAACATCGATATGAAGCAGTCATCCTTGTCTGCTTCGAGCTCTCGTACTTACACATCTCCGTGGGCATGATCTCACACAGTGTCTGGTTTTACAGAGAAAATCTCTTGCAAGTGTATTTAAAAGCAGCAAAGTGATTAAAGTCTATTAAGCTTCTTTTAAAGACAAAGAAAATCACTCGCCTAAAACTATTGTTAGCTGGTGAATTATCCTCATGGCTTATAATGTATTTCTTATTGAAACAATATACTGTTAATCACAGATGTAGGAATTCCACAGATTGGCGTTCAGAGACTGCTGAAAGCACACCACTTGGATGTGAGTTTCTTCCCTTATTCTTCTTTCAGGTCCTTTCTCCTTTGCATGAGATATTTTGAAATTAAGTGTCTGGGGAAAGTGACTAACTTAGAGTTTCAGTAGTATCATTCACTTGACATGAAAAGAAGAAAACTGAGATTATAGATTGCTCAAGTCTTTTTCATTAAATATTTATATTTAGTTGTTTTTTTTTTTCCCTCCCCCATGTTTGGTGCCATGTTGTGCCTTAGTCCACAGTCCACAATCATTCCAGGTATGTGCGGAGCTTGAATATATTTAAGCCACTGAACACAGGGTTGGTGAAGGAAAGAACACTCACAGCAGTAGTCCTCTTTCCTGAGAAATAAATGTACCATGGCAAATGTAAATTGCTTCCACTTTTTCTCAGTGCTGTTCTGAGACACATTTCTGTTGTTATTTCCAGGTTTGACTTTGCTCTGCTCTGAGGGTCTCACAGTTCTCTTTCTGATTTCAGTTTTGAATAAGAAGTTTGACCAAATCTTCTTTTGTTCTTGCATCTCACAGTACACATATATGCATTCTAACTCCAGCCTCCTGGAACAATGGTAGCACTGAATTTTGGCTCTTTCACTGAAATAATTGAAAAGCTTTGAGGTTCTCCGGCGGGGCTCCATGTTTAGCTTCCCAACCCGTCTTCTTAACTTGCAGGAAGTGTAAATCACCAGTTACACAGGGGACTGCTTACACCAGTGTTTACCAAGAGGTAGTTTTACACTCCTGAGAGCACAATTTATCCTCCAGTTTTAGAAAGCAATATTGAAGACCCCTTAAAAAATTAAATTAGAAACACTCTCTTTGTGGACTATGAAGCTGTGTGAAATAAATTACACTGTGCACTTTACTTATTCAATAATTTATAATTAATGTTTAGAAAACTGTGCATATAATGAACATATGCTGGCACTGAAATAAGTGGAATTAAAATCTCTGTCTCAAGGCAAACTGCATTTGTACTAATGGGACTTGTGGACCTGTGTATTATGTGGGAGTTGTTTCAACATGAGCAGTGGGTAAGCAGTACTTAGAGTTGTCCTTTGTTATTGTCTGTTTGACTCTCTCAGCCTAGAGGCAATCCCCTCTGTCCCCATCCTGTTTTCCCCGCACCCTGGCACTAGGAAGATATCTCTTGAGTCCTCTATGGAGGGCACCACTTGTGGGTGAGCGCTGGATTGCCAATAGTTTTCATTACTGCCTGCCTTCCATGACTTACTACCACTCTCTTTTGCTTTTCTTGTTATGAATTTTGCATGAGGTTTCATAGTTCTTTCTTGTATAGTAATTCCTCCCCCATCCCTTTGTATCTTATCTAAATGAGTAAGTCTACAGTGTTCGGTTCTGAAGATCGGCAAGAGTACACCACACTGTGAATATTATAATGCAGCTCTTGTTTCTTAAATACTTCCCTTCAGTTTTCCCACATTTCCTTTGTTTCTAATTAATTCTCAAACTACTTTAAAAATTATTTTCAAGCTCTCTTTATTGTTTGTTTTCCTCGATACAGCTTTGTTTTGGGCAAAGCAGGAAAAATATTGATTGCTATGAATTGTAATCATTTAAAGAATCCAATGTAAAATCCAACATAAGAACATGATGCCCTTAGAAGATAGTTGCAATAAATTCTGTATTACACAGATCTAAAGAAGATTGATTTTTAAGAATCAATTTTAATACTGACAATAATTGAGAATAAAGGATTAGAATCAGATGTAAGTGAATGTATTTATCATATAATTTTGAAATTAGAAACACTTAGGTTCCAACTAACATTTACAGTCACTACTATATTCAAGTTCCTTCCTCTAGCAAAATAATAAATCATTTAATTGTCAGATTAACTTTAATGTCCTTGTCCTGTTCCTGAGTCCTTCTACCACTCTAAAAATAATTGTGCTCTTTAGCCTCTATTACTTTGGCCTGTTGATCAGTACACACACACACACACACACACACACACACACACACACACACAGAGCAGAAAACAAAATAGTGAAAGAAAGAAGGAAGGAAGGAAGGAAGGAAGGAAGGAAGGAAGGTGAAAAAGGAAGAAAAGAAGAAAGGAAGGATGATAGATCACAGGGTTATGCAGACAAATTAAGGGTCAAACCATGATCAAAATAAAGGAGGAATCCACTGCCCTTTCAAACAGCAGATCTAAGTTTCACTTCTTGAGAATGAAGGAATGTTACTGTGGAGAAAATCAGGCCACTCTGGTTTACCCCAACTCCAGGACCTATGCCAACTTTCTATGGGTAATTCTTCTTGGGAAAGTAAGAGCTGTTTTCCTTTCACTTATCATGAGTAAGTCAACCCTTCAGAGACATCTAGGAGAATAACAGGGGGAGGTAAATAGATCACCCTGCCCTGTGCAGGGACATTTCCAGTGTGCAACAGTCTGCAGAACAGTAGAGAGAGTCTCAGCCATAGGAATTTAGAGTTTTTTTTTTTTTTTTGGTCAAAGAATTATAGATGCCTCGAATTCACTAGCACGTAAATACTTCTCCCAGTTAAAGAACCACTGGAGGGCAGAAGGAAATGTACCTTCATCCTCTAGGACCATACTGGATAAACTTCTGGCCATTACTGGAAATTGAGCTGGAAGCTGTTTGTATCAACCCTGCCAAAAATAGTTGTATATTTCAGTTCTAGAGGACAGTGGGACTGCAAAACTTATTTCACAGTTTCTTTTCTTCTGTTAGAAAATCATTTACTTATTTATTTATTTTATTTTATTTATTTTTTTGCAGTACTGGGGATCAAACTCAGGACCCTGCGCTTGCTAGGCAAGCGCTTATTCCACTGAGCTATATCCCTAGCCCTCATTTACTTATTTAACTCTTGGACATATTTAAGTTGCCTCTTCATGGCTTGGTACGTGCATACATTGTGAAATAATCACCACCACCAAGGTCATTTACACATCCATCACCTCACCTAGTTACATTCTTTTTTTTTCTTGGAAATAGGATTTGCCAACCTTAGAAAATTTCAAATATACATTTGAGTGCTGTTTTCTGTAGCCACAACTTTATCAGTTTGTGTAATTTTACCCTCCATTTCTTGCCTCCTGCCTGTCTTTGACAACCACTGTTCTATTCTTCGTTCTGGCGACACAACATAACAACTTAAAAGGAAATGTAAAACATGAGGCTGTAAAGTTTGTATGGGGAAATTTCCTTGAGATTGGTTTTGACAATAACTTTTGCATGTAATACCCAAAGCACAAGCCATAAAAGCAAAAATAAACAAGTGGAACTACATCAGACTGAGAAACTCCTGTACAGTCAATAATACTGTCAAGAATATAGTCTACAAAAAAGCCAACCAATAAACACATGAAAAGTTTTACAAGCCATCTATCTGATAAGGCATTAATATTCAAAATACATAAAAAAGGCAGATAGAAAATTAAGTAACCCCTTTTGAAAAACAAGACAAAGGACTTGAATGAACATTTTTCTTCCAAATAAGACATATAAATGGCCGACAGGTATGTGAAAACTATATGACAATACGTTATTCATCCCATATACCAGAATAAGAGGACAAAAACGAAGGTAGGTGTGTTATAGAAATATGTACTTGAAAGAAAAAAGGATTTATGAAGATACTTTAGTAAATATCGATGATTTCAGAAATTGCCAGGTGTTTTGCACTTTAAAAATAAGCATTACATAAAAGCAAAATAAAACGTTAAAAAATCAATTTATGCTCAGAGAAAGTCATCATAAAAGATTAAAATCGTAAACATACTGACCCAATCTAAGATTTTCAGAAGGAAATACACTAACTTTTAAGTAGGAGCAAAAAATGAAATGGCAAAATGAACTTCAGAATTTGAGGGAATAAATGACACAGTTCATAGTGCAAGAAGGCAACTATCATACAGAGGAATCTAGTGAGGCTCTAACCTCATAATGCTGTTTTGGATAAAATTAATTATCTCGTTCTTGTCTAAAATATTTCCCTAAGTTTTTGTTCATGCTATTTCAAAATATGTGAAATCTGGAGTGGTAAGTACTTGGTTTCTGAATTATTCATCCTATTGTAGTTTATGGGAAGCGTTTAGTCTGCATGAATGTAGCCCTCCAGGAGTACAGAAAGTATGCCTGCTAAAGTGCACTTGATGCTACTATGTGTCTAATATTTCTTCTTTTGGAAGAATACCTATGAGGAAAATATATTATAATCTTTTTTATTTTTGGTCTCTTTAAGACAAGGTCCCACTATACAGTTCAGGTGGCCTTGAACTCACTTTGTAGCTCAGGCTGGCCTCAAACTCACAGCAATCTTCCTGCCCTCGGCCTCCTGAGTGCCAGGATTACAAGCATGCACCGCCACGCCCAGCAACACATTAAACCTTGTACACTAAATTGGTGATACATGCATTAAAATATTTATATTTATAGTACAATAATGTAACGCTATTATGTAATCCAGACTTTTTAAACGCCCTTTTGTTAAAGCACATAGAGTTTGTTCATCTATCTAACACTGGGTTCAACCATTTGCTGCAGTATGTCAGCTTTGGTTCTGAACATTTTATGATATTGAGTAATCTACCGGCAGTGTTAAAATATTTTTTTCCAGAGTCATATACAATGTGAAACCTTTCTGGTATACTTCAAGTGCACTGCTTCAGAATATGTATTCAGCAAGTTGCAGTCCTGTTTTTAACTAGACCATTTGCAAACACTTTATTTCTGTTGCTTATTCATCAGCAGCATTAGAATAAGGACAACTTTGTAATTTCAAACGTCATATTTCTTCTTAGTATTGGAGAGGCTGATCAGTGAGAACTAAGTACCAGTTAGGCAGGGTAGGAACTTCTGGTGACCATAGATAACAGTGATACACTGCATATTTCAGAAAGCTAAAAGAAGGCACTGTGATGGTTTTCACTAAAGAAATGATGAATGTTTGAAGAAATAGATGTGTTTAACTTGATTTAGATGTTCGGTGTCTACATACATCTAACTTCACATGATACCTGTAATTATGAAGAATTTCAATATGTCACTTACAAATAAATTTTTATTCAAATAAAGGACAACAACCAAAGAGATTACTCTGTGTAATGATTTGCATTTATCTCTCACACAAGGACTTTCTGACTTGCCATTTATCTTCTGGTTCATGTGAAACCCTTTGGCTTCACATCTCTTCAGCTCACCGAAAACTGTGTGCTACTTTACTGCTTCACATGGACTTATATTCTATTTAGTATGTTTTTAATTCTTGAGAAATTTTGCATGGGCATTTAGTATTCCAGAATACTACACCTGCCAAATCCTCATAAAAGGCACTGGAATTTAGGGCTTCTACTCTGCTAAACTTTCTTTCTTTTTTTTTTTTTATTTAAAAAAATAAAAGTACAAAAACATATTAACAAACAGACACCAATTAGCGTAAAAAATAGTACAATCACAACTAATCTATAGACAAGGTGACATGGTCTCAACAGTGGTTATTGCTTTATCCATTGGTATCTTCGAAGTGTAAATATATGAACTCATATACAGACATGCAAATTTAGTCAGACAATTAATCCTCTCAACAACAGAAAAAACACAAAAACCAAAAATCCAAAGACAAAAAACAAAACAGGCAAAAAAAAAAAAAAAAAAA